>JACXSJ010003062.1:0-30699 GCA_014851325.1 Pentalonia nigronervosa
GAGAATTCATTTCGTATTGAGTATACATGTTATCTTTGAAAATGAGTGATACTAATTAAGTGTTATATAAATTAATTGTTATAAATTACTAATTAAGTGTTATAATTTTAAAGTCACCAGCTAAGTTCAATTTATAAGCAATGAATTTTAACATAAATTATAATAATATATCTATTCCTATATAGTTTAAATACATAGCTATAAAATGATATCACAACTTTTTGAGGTGGATTTTTTTATACTGAGCGTTTTTTTACACGGAGTTTGGCGTAGTGTTTTTGTTGGGATATCACTAATTTTTTTTATGTTATTATTATTATTATTATTATTATTATTATTATTATTGTCGTTGTTGTTGTTTAATCATTATTATTAAATATTATAATGTCATATATGTATTATTATATATCAAACATTTAAGTTTTTAATTATATTTTTCCATTAATATAATGTAAATATCTTCCCCCCCCCCCCGAGGCCACCGTTCATACTTTATTTGAGTATCATTACACCTTACCCAATTATTTTGATGCCTTATTAAGTTTGTATAATGGCCCTCGGTCATTTGCTCCCCATGATGACATATAACTGAATGCACTCGATAATAGATTGAATTAATTTTTAATTTTGTAGTTGGAACTTGATTAATTATTAGGTTATTAATTTTATTTTGGAAATTGTTGGACCAGAGTAATACTTGTAGCATTATATATTGGTTTGTGTTTGTCAACTTAATATTTTGGTGATGAGTACAACATGTATTGCAACTGGGACATTGAACTGCATTTATTTGAACAGATTTTGAAAATTCATCAAACAAAGAATGAATGGTTGTTTTATAGTTATCTCTTGGTATATTAAGATATACAATATTATTGAGTGTGCTTTGTCAACTATTTTTTTTCGTGATTTCAGATGCTTCCTGTAATTATACCCGGCAGTTGTCGCGCGTTGTGATTGCCGATGCGTTCATTTTAAGGCGTTTTTTTTTTATATAGCGCGACACTGCCGGGTCGTTGGATTAATACTAAACAATATATTCTGTTAAGTGATATGCAATATTTTATTATATTTTATGGTAAAACTGAAATTCAATATAAAATGAACGAAATAGTTTTATTAAAGTGTCAACAGTTTTAACCATTAATTGTACTGATTATAATATTAGAATATAATACTATCATTGACTTGTGTTTACATATGTAGGTTATATAATAATATATTATATTAGTTTTGATACACTTGCCCTAGTTCACTGTTCCCACATTATAGCATCTCAATACTGAAACTGTGAATCCAATTCTAACTATAGCAAGTGTATTTTTAGTACTTACTACCAACTTTATTTGGTATCTTCACCACATGTCTATAAATGGCTTAAAAGTTAATTTAAGTTAATCTAAATATTTAGATCATTTTTATTGAGTATAGAAAACGATAAATTATGTAACAGTAGTAGAATTCTTCGAGTAATCTACAATTAATACTTTTTGAAATATTAGGTATAAATAATAAAACAAAAATCATGTGATAAGAAATCACGATTTTAGAGTAGTCACAGGAGCGTTTTATTAACGGACATTATTTTTCCAATCACACTAGCTAGGGACAACGTCAGTTTTCATCAATATGGATGATGAGGAAGTGGCGATTTTTGCGTCTAGTGCTTGAATATTATTCGCGAAAAAAAAACAAGTGCAAAGAGAATGGTGGGTGCAATAGTGAAAAGATTATTATATGGTGATTTTTACAATCATTATAATAGATTATAAACTGATAATGTAAGTTTTTTTAATATTTTCGTGTGTCTTTAACATTTGATGAACTTTTTATCAAAATTAAACATAAAATTATACGTCAAGATACGAATATGAGATCGGCGATACCACCTGAAGAAATTCTAGCTGTTACTCTAAGGTAACTAAAAATAAAAATAAATTATAGTTAATATTGATAGTAATTTATTCGTATTATAATATCAGAATTATTATACGAAGGAATTATTACAAATTATTATAAAATAAACATACTATTTTGTATATGATCATTATTGAAAATATTTTGATTTATAAAAAGAAAAAAATCAATTAACTTGAAATATTTTAAAATGTATACAAATAACGTACTTTTGACAATTTTTAAAGTAAAAAAAATATAAATAAATATTAAAAACAATTTTACTACAAATCATAAAAATCCATCACTTAAATCTAGTTTGATGGTAGATTTTGGTCTTCTGGATAAAACTGTGTATAATAAGTCTGTATAGAATTAGAAGAGGATACTGAGTTTGTACGTAATATATTTGATTGCAAATATTGATCGTTATATGTATGCGATGATATTGGCATATTATGACGACGATATGGTACATCACAGGAAGTAGAAGAAATTAAAGATTCCATTAATGAATCAGTATGTTTTATATTTTGTAGCAGTTGCATAACTTCAATTCAAAAACGCATTTTTTGATTAAAGGTGTGCAGTATTAAGTATTAAGTGAGTACCACTGTAATTGTTAAATAATGTGAGTAAATATTTACAATATTATGAAAAATTATATTTTGTTTCCAGTTCATATTGTAATAAAGAAGAAGGTTATTAAATAAAAATTGTATTCTAAATTATAATACTCATCATGAATTAAAATCAAAATTTTTAAACTGTATTTACTATTAATTTCTATTTAGAGATTCGTAACGCACTGTTTGTAATAAATTCAAGGTATTTAAAGTGGTTTTAATAGTAAAAAGGTTGGCAGATGGATACCTCTTTGCTATACAATAGGTGTCGAGTAGACCACTTTCATGGATGTGTTAAATTTTAATTCAATGATATAAATCATTATATATGAAAAACGATTCTAAGCGAAAATGGTCCGTTTACATAACTAAGTGTATTTTATGATATTATTGCTATTAAAATAATTAATTTTATTATTAATAATATAGTAGGTTGAATTAATATTTGCAGAAAACATTGCATTAGAAAATTTAATTGAGTGTATAAAAAATAATAACATACTTTAAAAATTTCAAGCATCCATGAAAAATATTTTTAAATTACAACGAAATAAATAACATCGTTAATCATTATTTATTTATTTTATTTATCGTTCAAATTTGAACTTAAAATGTCTATAAAAATTATTTTTTTAATTTTTCAGTTCTTAGCTATAAAAACTGAACATTTTATAAATTTTTAACAAAAAATTGTGCATACGATGGTTGCATACGTGAGCCGGCGACGAGTGTGTGTGTCGGTGTGTGCGGATAGCAGCTGACACGCAACCCGTCCCGTGTGACGATACTAATGTCCGAGTCGATAACAGAAGGCCATTGATTTTCGGGAAGTCGCAGAAACTCGGGACCATTCCAATAAATGGACGAAGATAACAATAGACGTCGGCAGAAGTCCGCGGGACGCTGAATCTGCGGAGTTATCCTTCGTTGGGACGCAATTTCAAATACAATCAGGCAATAGTTGGCGTATTTTGGCAACCCGGTTGGTCACAAAAATTTTAAAATGTTGTTGATCCGATGTCAACCATGATAGGACAACCGACGAGTCCGACCAAGCCCGTAGACGAGAGATAGGCACTTCGCTGAATAGTACAGATCGAACATGGTTAAGCGTCTGGGCCAATAATAGGGCCCCACACAACTCCAACCGGGGAATGGACAATGACTCATCAGAAGTAGCATTCTTTAGAGGGGCAACTTTGCTTTTACACGTGAGGAATTTAACTTATATGCCCCCTTCGACGTCGACACTGCGTAAGTATATGGAAGCTGCATAGCCCTTGATCGATGCATCCGCGAAGCCCAACAATTGAATATCTTGCTGATATATAACCGGAATGTAATGAGGGATAGATAAATCAAATACGTTCGGTAGCTCTGAAGTAAATTGACGCCATGTAGTTAATAAATCGTCGGCCATCGTAGGGTCATCCCACTCAAGTTTGCTACACCACAGCGATTGCATGAAGCATTTGGGCCACAGTAGCAACGGCCCCAGTAGGCTTATGGGATCGAACAAGCGGACTATAACTGACAGGACTTGGAGTTTTGTCATTGAGGTTTGTTGAACATTGGTATGGTAGGCGAAATTGTCGTTATTCGTATTCCAATGTAAACCGAGGACTTTGACCGACGGCTCCTATCGAGGGTCAAACGATACACACGTTATTCGATCGCCAGGATGGAGGGACTCGAGGCACGAGGGCACTGTTGCTCGTCCATTTACTCAGCTCACACACTCCCTCTCGAAGCAGGCCGACAATATCGAGCTTATGACGCAACAACTGATCTTTGGTGTCGGAACCGATAACAATATCGTCGACATAAGCAGCCCGAGTGAGGACACCCTTCGCCAACGGAAAACGGTGACCGTCTTGGGCATCGAGTTCATGTAAGTACCAGATTGCAAGGTACGGTGTACAGTTAAGGCCATACGTGACGGTGCATAATTAAAATTCTTGAAGGTCGTCAGTGGGAAAATCGCGCCAAAATATGTGTTGAAAAATGCAATCTTCCGAGCGGATTTGAATTTGCCGGTACATCTTGACAATATCGGCCGTCAAAATGTATTTGTGCAATCGGTAACGAAGTAAAATGTCCAGCAAATCGCTTTGTAATTTGGGACCGGTACACGGAACATCGTTCAAAGAACGACCAACAAGGAGGCTGACGAGGCTGACGAAGACGACTCGTATTTATGACACATCTCCGTCGGCCTTCAACACTGTATGGTGCGGAATGAAATATTTTCCAGGCTCTGGAGCTGACACCATGTGGCTTAGGGCTAGGTATGTAGACACGAATTCCCGATAGGCGACGTAGGCACAGAATCCTTGACTAACCGTCTCTCAAGGTTGTAAAAACGTTTCAATGCGATCGACCGAGAGTCACCGAGATTGTGGTTTTGCAATGCATGATCATCGACTGTGTGAACGAGCAGATCGCGAAATGGTAAAGCGATGCAGAAACAATCTGAAGAATCCCTCAAAGTTGATTGCTTAAAATATTGTTCACACCACTGGTCCTCTATGGTAGGTGACGATGGTGCGACAGGTTCTTCGACCAGCCAAAATGTTTGTATTAAATCCCCGATTGACTGTGGTCATACGGCGGTAGTCAGCGTAATCACAGATGACGGATTCGATGTAGCGAATGACCCGAAAATTATCCAACCGAGTTGAGTGTCTAAAGCCGATGGTGATGCTCAACGCTGGCGTGCGGACAGACCAGACTCAGTAAAATGTCGGCGCCGAAAAGCGCATCGACGCGCGACGGTACGTCAAACTTATTATCGGCGAAACAAAGATGCTAGTATTTCGAGCGGATGCTTGCTGGCAACCGTGTAGATGACATAGCAGAAGCGATTTGCATAAGAATCACTAGGTCGAGAGATGGGTCGAAATACGACGCAAATTAACAACTAGTGATCCCTTGTACATGATTCACTGGATTTAACGCGAGACCTATGACGTTGGATTTAAAACGGCGTTTCGATAGTCCTAACCAAACAAAGCAATCACTTGTCATGGCCGAAATTTGAGAGCCACTGTCGAGAAGCACTCGAACTGAATGAATTTGGTCCCAGGCGTCCTTGATGTGGACTATTGCCGTACCGAGGACAACCGTAGAGTTGATGTGTGCTGTACCTGAAAATGAACTTGATTCGGCGGAGGGACCTGGCGTAGAACCTGAGGTGTTACTCCGAGTGGCTTTGCCTGCGGCCGATGACTGCTCGTTATTAAGATGTAGCAAAGAGTGATGCCGCTTACTACTGCAGGAGCGATAGCCCCTGTTGAGGAACATGCGTTGAGCATGTGAGACAGACACATGCACGCAAAACATAATCTTCGTGCCGCTTCTCGATGGACATCTCGTTGAACTTTTGACAATGATAAATATTGTGGTCAGCCTTATCATATGACAAACATTTTCTCGACTTCTATTTGACCGATGTAGACGTGGTGGCAACGAACACGGATTTTTTTAGAGAAAACAGTTTTATTACGCGCATTATATTTTTCATGTGGTTTTACGGTACTATCAGGTTTACTAGGCTTCTTTATGTTTTCTAATATTTTGCACCGTTGCTGTACAAAATTTAGTAACTCGTCAAACGTCCGAATAGTCGACGCAGACGTACTTGATTCAAACAACTGTATCATAACTGGATCCAGTACCCGAGATCCCATATGAAGGAGCAAAAACTGGAAAGATCGTTGACACCGAGGAAATTGATCAACGGGACATTTTTTTTTAAATGTATTGACGAATAATAAAAGAGCTGGAAGCGACTCGTGTACGATCGGCTTAAAGGCGAAAAGCTTATCTAAATGTGCGGAAGCTAATAGACGCTTGTTATCAAAACGATCCGAAACTGCTTTCCACGCGAGAGCGTAATTATCCGCGGACAGTGGTGTCGATTTCACAACGGCCAACTTGTCTCCCTTTAAGCTCGCCAATAAAAAATGAAAACTTTGTGCGTCGCCTATGAAAGTGTTATTGTGTACGAGGGATACAAAGATGTCACGATACGAACGCCACTCTAAGAAATCGCCGTCGAACATAGGTAACTTAATTTTTAGTAACGGAATAAAATGTTGTAGCGCGGCGGAGGCGGTGAACAACGAAGGCGACGATTTAATTTCTGAGACACCCGCGGGAACAGTACTCGCAACAATAGTTAATTTTCGAGAATCATCGATTCCATTGGCGTAATCAACAGGCGATTAGCCTGTTCGAAGTAATCACACAGAAACTATCCGGCCCGAACGGACCAAAACATGTGCGTATAACGGCTGCACACGTGAGCTGGCGACGAGCGTGCGTGTGGGTGTGTGCGGATGCGTGCGGATGGCAGCCGATACGCAACCCGTCCTGTGTGACGATACTTATATCCGAGTCGATAACCCTGTGGGAGAGGAAAAAGTGTAATATATGGTACTAAAATAGGAGTTGGGTGAAATAAGGAAATTTATAATGATGATGATGTGAGATAACCTTACAATTTTAAACCACGGTGAAAAAAAAAATATATATATAACAGTTTATTGTAAGTTAAGATATTGTAAGTTAAGAAGTTACAATTATCAATGTATCTACTAGATCCAATTTTCTATTAGAAACCAGCCTTAAAGTTGATGGTTGAAGGATTTTTTCTTCTAGAAATCGTTTACATACAAAATAAGAACCACACATAATTGTAAAATCATTATTGCATACTACATCCATTATCACTTTACTCAGAATCTAAAATTATAACACCTTTGATTTTTTTAATTTACATGTATATTATTTGATCAATTTAAATTTAAATTTAAATATTAATTATTATATTTCTATTATTATATAATTAATAAACCATTAACTTGTCTACGCCTCTATATACAGTAGAAATCGTTTATAATGACGTTCAAGGGACCAAAGAAAATAGGTCATAATAACCGGTTGTCATTATAACCAAAATGTCGAAAAAAAAATTGTAACTTTAATACATATTATTATTATTATTTATTTATGCAATGTATAATATAGAAAAAAGTAAAGATAAAAACATTTAATTATGTACATATATATTTAAATTAATTAGTTCAATTATTATTTAAAGAAATCTGTTATTTTAGATTAAACTTTGTATAAAAATCACGCTCTATTTTTTTTTCTAGTTCTTCAAAATTTATCTTTGGACTTAGTTATTCAGAGCCATATAATTTGCTAACATCTTTGTTGCATTGAACACTGCATTAATAGATAAATCTCCATCGGGAGTATCAGCATCTTCACTATTATCGTCTTCCTCAGGTTCTTCGGGTTCTGAAGTTAGCACATCATTATCAAAGTTAACATATTCATATATGTTTGGGAAACTTATGTCTTCTTTTTGTTCTTCTTGGACAATTTGTTGTTGTATGAAACCAACGTGACGAAAACAATTTCGTATTGTAATCTCCGATACTTTTCACCAAGCTTTAAAAATCATTAATATACCATCTAATACGCTGATATTCGCATCAATTTTGTTTTCAATATTATTGATCACATTTAGCACCGAACTTTTTCGAAAATAAGTTTTCATACATTTTATTACGCCTTGATCCATTGGTTGAAGAACAGACGTACAATTACTGGGTAAAAATACAATTTTAATATTGCGTAATACTACAGTGCAATGTGCTGGACAGTTGTCAACTAAGAGTAAATTTTTTTCTTTTTTCTTCCTGACTCTAAATCCCAATTTAATAAAATTTTAGACCATAATTCTCCAGTCATCCAAGCTTTGGAATTAGATTCATATGTTATCGGTAGACAGTCACTTTTGATGTTTTTGAAACATCGTGGATTACGGGATTTTCCAATTATGATCAGTTTCATTTTTTTACCAGTCATACTTACTGAAACTAAGACAGTCAGACGTTCTTTGGACATTTTACCACCTAAACATTTTTCTCCTTTAAATTTTAATGTTCTATTAGAAAGCATTCTGTAAAAAAGTCCAGTCTCATCTGCATTATAAATTTGGTCATCTGTGTATCCTTCTCGTAATTTAGGCCATACTTTTTCGAGCCAATTTTGTGTTATTTCAGTATTGACCGAATTTGATTCTCCGCTTATTGTTGAAAACACAATATTATGCCTCGCTCTAAATCTTTGAATCCAACCAGTGGAACAATTAAAATTATGCTTACCAAGGCCTTCAGCTAGTTCATTGGCTTTCTGTTGAAGAATTGGTCCATTAATTGGAATGCATAGATTTCTTTGATTTTTAAACCATCATAATAAAACATTATGTAAATCTGTATCTATACAATTTCTGAGTTTCTTAACTGAAAATTTTTCATTTTGAAACTCTTATTTGATTTTGTCTCGAGCTTTCCATATATTGGAAATTGTAGAGTGACCTATGCCTAATTCATTAGCTATGTCAGAATTTTTTTCACCTTTTTTTAAAAGGAAAATGACATTTGCCTTTTCTTTGGTGGTGAATTGCTTTCGTCTGCTCATTTTACAATTTCGCAATATAATTTAATACACGAACACAAAACACATTTAACTGCACGACGATTACCCGTACACTGATGATAAAATAAAATAAAATAAAATTAACGACTAAACAACGATGAAATTATCGGTATTATCGGTATTGTAATAGTACCATCGATTAAGTAAAGTCATTATAGATAAAATATTTTTCCAATATAAGCAAAAATAATCGTCAGAACATCCGTATAGTCACTATACAGACGTCATTATAATCGATATAAATTAGTACATACAATATAGGAGTTTTGCCGGGACTTGCAATCTAAGGTCATTACACTCAGTATGTCATTACAACCGGTGTCATTATAAACGGTTTCTACTGTATTTATATACTTTGATAGATAGATACACTATAATTAATAAAATATAATATATTATTGGACAAAAATAACTTCATATATTATGTAAGTAGAGTCTTAGTCATACGATATGAATTTCAATAAATATCTGGTATTTTGCTGATAACATGTCAATCATGACTATTTTTTTTAATGAGACAGGAGGTTGGTACAAACTATTGACCAAATTAATTCATTTTGAATTGTGTTGTTTTTATATTCTTGCAATTTTTGCTACAAATTGAAAATATAGTACAAAATTAGTCAATTAGAATAAAAAAGTAGAAAATAAATAAGTAATAATATGCTGCATAATAATTAATAATACATAATGTTAAAAGAGGAAATGCATCAATTTTATATTTCTGTGATCAAATTTAAACAAATCATAGACCAATTTAGTAGAATATATAATGTATGTACAAATGATCGTGTAATTTTTTACAGATGGGTTGATATTATTACAATAATTCAATGGAAACCATGTTCCAAAAAAAAAGACAAAATAGGTCATGGATTAAGTAGTATCTTTATTTTTAAATTTCATACTATAAATACTGGACCTTACTGAGAAAATTGTGAGGGTCCAGGAATGTTATAAAATAATAAGTTCAATAATTGCCTAGCCCATCGCTTCTATCCTTTATTATAAGGTAGGACAGAGATGGCGAACCTTTTTTGGATCAAGTGCCAAAATTGAAAATCAAGTTTTTTAAAATATGCTTGTGTGTCAAAAAAAAAAAAAAAAAAAAAATGAATATTACTAGATAAGATGAAAAGAAATGCATGCAATAATTACACACATTTACTTGTAAACTTTTATTTTATTTCAGTATCTGCATTTTTTACCACGTTTTCTTGAAGACGGTTGTTTTCTATTTCTTCGATTAGTTGTCTTAGGTTAATAAATTTTTGTTTCCACGTATTACAGGATTGAAGATCAATTAACTCAAATTCAAATGTATCTATATTCATCCATTCAAAATAATGTAAATATAATTCATCGAAATTGTAAGTATCAGGGCATTAGAGATACTTAATATTACTTTTAAACTTTTTAAAATCTATAAACCTGTTATTGAACTGCTGAATTGTTTCCCTTATAACACCATTATAATTAATGTCCTAGCTACTAGGACATTAATTATAACAAAAAAAGTACAAAAGTTTAAATGGTAAGTAGTAACTAATTGAAATTAAGTACACGACAATAAAAATTAATATAAATAATCAATTAAGAATATCAATAAATTAATATTAACATAAATGTCAATCAAGTATATGATATAACATTTATTTTTCCAATACTAAATTGTTTAAGACTAATAACCAACTTGTGATTCTTTTTTTAAATAATCCATGAAATACATTTATGATATTAAAAGGTATTTTATTAATTACTTTAATACAAATTATTAGGTAATGTCTTTCTGAGTTTGATTTATTAGACCAATTCACTAAAAAACTGTTCTTAATATATCTGGTATTAATTCCATGTTATATAGGGTTTAGTAAATTATGTTTATTAAGAAATATAGTAATAGTTTTATAATGTTAATTTTTACGAGTCGTACCTTAAGTTAGAAATCTATGGACTTTGTTAAAATTTTTAAAATTTGGTTTTAGCAAATTCATAATTCCATTAGGACATTATTGAAAGCATCTATTCATCCAACTATACAATGAGTAATAATGGGTTCTACTAAAGCTATATATATATGTCGCATCTTATTTGTGTTTAATATTTTAGATGTTATGGAGATATCTAAAAATATAAATGATTTTTTAATTTTCTTTCATAAACTATTTATTTGGTGTTTCCATCTCACATTGATACAAATTTCAATTCCTAAGTATTTACTGAGCTACAAATAAAAATATAGTCTCAAGATCAAGTCTCGAGTGCAGAGCATGGCATATAAGTTGGCTTTTAAGGGGAAGTGAGTGTACCCTATTAATATATATATTAAAGAAAATCGGTGAGATTACTGTGCCTTGAGGAACACCACAAATTGTTTGATATAAAGACATAGTTTCATCAATTTTGACACATTGTTTTCTTTTAAATGATATGAGGAAAATATTTTTAAGTTATTGTCACAGATGATTAACTGTTCTAAATTTGAGAATAAAGATATTATGTACTGTATCAAAAGTTTTAGCTAAGTCAAGGGATATTGTAGCACCCCCCCCCCACGGGTTCCGCCTTGACGTGGAGGGGGGAAGCTTGCGGGCTCTTAACTGAGTCTTACAAAGCGATCCCTGTCTAAGTTAGACCATACCACAAAGTCTTACCTTAACTGGTCGGACAGGCCTGGTCCACCTGCAAGCGCCTGCAAACGGACATAGATTGAAGGTAACACTGACTCCAAATTGCCCTGGCGGTAGGGCAAAAACGCAAGGGAGAGGCACTCTTTAAAAAACTCTATATGGACGTCACAGACAGAAATTTAGTTACCATCTCAAGGGCTTCGGAACCCCAGGGGTCGGCAGTAGTAGGTGGATCCGGTGTAAAACCCGGGTCAACGTAGCGGACTTACTACGGTCGTCATCTTGTGACCGTGAGAGTTCGGGGGTGGCCAGCCAGGCCTCCGTTGCTCTACCTATTACTAGTGCTGTGGCGGCGTCGCCGCAAAAGATTTTGGGCAACGCTAATGACATAAAAATAGCCTTGAAGAACTTGGGTGCTCGTCTCAAAGCCCAAGACGAGGGGCTATTGAGACTACGGAAGCGGGCAGCGGATTTGGATACGGCTTCAAAAAAACCCACAGTCCGGTGGTGGCCAAGGCTATCCAGCTACTGCTGAAAGTTGAAGGTGGGCTCGCCGAAGGCCGCAAAGAAGTGGTCACGGCCTACAACCTGCTGTCGCAGCAGATGCGGGCTATGGAGCACGCCAAGGCTGTAAGGGCAGTGGAATACTGTAGTATTGCCACACAGATCCTTGACCATAAGATAGAAGTCAAAAATGCTACGACTAGCACTGGGTCTAACAATGATAGAATAGAGGATAAAGAGACAAAAAAGAGGAAGGCCAATGCGCAGCAACAGCTGCTGCCGCAATCGCAACAACAGCAGCCGCAACAGCAGCAGCAGCGGCGGCAGCCACAACAGCAGCAGCAGCAGCAACAGCAGCAGAATGCAGATCTGGAAGAAGGACAGACGACGGAGACGGAGACTTGAAGCAAGGTGGTGAAGAGAAAGAAGAAGACACCTCCCCCCCTCCTCCTCCCCCCGTGGAACCCAAGGAACAGCCTCGAGCCCCAGTAGGGAAGATCTCCCTCCAGAAGCGTAGGATCCCCAGGACGACGGCGGTTACCATTGACCGCCCTGAGGGCGGAGGCTCGCTCGCTGCAATTATAAAGCGGGTGTCCTCCTCCATCAGCTTGGTCTCCCTCGGCGTCAAAGTTTTGACAATGAGGAAGACTAAGGCCGGAAGGATCTTACTGGAAGTGGAGGGAGCAGAAAAGGCTGCTCTCCTGTAAACAAAAATCCGGGAAACGGTCGGGGACACAGCCCGGATCCGCAGGCCGGAAAGGAAGACGCCAGTGCTGCTGCTCGACGTCCCGGAATGGGCGGAGGCAGCGGACGTGGTCCGGGGCATGGCCGAAGCCGGTGTACTGGTGGAGGCGACAGGTCAGGGCGAACTCCCGGTATCCATCAGGAGAAATGGTAGAGACCGCGTCGCGTGAGTGGACTTGTCCCTCCGCGACGCAATCGCCCTCACCGAGGCCAAGGCGGTAGTGGTGTGCTGGACCAAGTGCAGGGTGAAGATACTGGAGAAGAACGAGTCCACCTACTTCAGGTGCCGGCAGAAGGGTCACCACTCCACAGCCTGCAAGAACGAGACCAAGCCTCGCAAATTCCTCGGCTGCGGGGGGAAAGACCACCTCCTCCGGGTCTGCAAGGCGCCGAACGCCCGAAGAAAGAAGAATGGCCAGCAGGAGAAGACTGAGGCCAAGGAGCCGCCTGAGGAAAGGCAGTCGGAGGAGCCTGTAGTCGGGTGTTCAAGGAACTCGTGACCGGAGCCGAGGTTACCAGAGCCGAAGTCGAGATGGAAATAAGGTACGTGCAAACGAACCTTAACCACTGCAGGGCAGCTCAGGACCTGCGGGGGAGTTCACGAGAGCGGAGGACACAGTAGTGGCGCTGGTCAGTGAACCGTACGGTGACGGTGGCGCTGGCTGGCACTTCGACTCCACGGGGAGAGCTGCCGTATGTGTCCTCCGTAGCGGACTCACACTCAGCGACGTAGAGACGGGCTACGAGTTCGTAGCAACTACCGTGAAAGGTCAGTCAGTGGGGGGTTGTCCCTCTGACGCCTTAATATCGCTTTTATAGTTATTTCAATAAACGATGGCGGGCTCGGCATCCGAAGTATTGCTTCACGGCGCTTCCGGATGCCGAGCTTATTGCCGATTTAAAGGGAAAAAAAGGTAATTTACTATCTGACCGATATAATTATTGATAAAATCGATAAAACCGAATCGCGTGTGAACTTCAGTTGTCCGCCATATTTCGTGGCGTACTCGTTTTATTTTCGTCTAGTAATTATTTTGTCTCCTTCAATTTTTTTTTGGTAATATTTATTTATTTTTATCAAATATGCCAAAGGAAAAACAATCATTGGCTTTTCGTTTAAATAGTTATGTGTCGGAATTTAGTGAAAGTAGTGGTACAGTTTTTACAACTGACGGCAAAATATTGTACTGTAAATTGTGCGATTCAAAAATTGGAAGTGATAGAAAATTCAACGTAAAACAACACATTGACACAGATAAACATAAGGCAGCTATTAAACGAAAACAAAGTAAAAATAAATTTGATTTACAAAAAACTCAACAACAACTTTTAGGTAACACAAAAAAGTCTTCTTTTAATAAAGATTTATGTTATGCTTTGTTACTGGCTAACATTCCTTTAAATAAATTAAATAATCATAATTTTAAGTCATTTTTGGAAAAATATACTTCGAAAGAAATTCCAAATCAAACTACACTTCGTAAATGCTATGTGAATGACATTTATGAAGACACTTTAGTGAAAATTAGGAGTTTTATATTTGGTAAAAAAAATCTGGGTTTCGATCGACGAGACGACAGATTCCGCAGTTCGTTACATCGCAAATGTCATTATAGGAACGCTCGAACTTAATGGCCCTGGTCACGTGTTTTTATTAAACTGTGCAGAACTAGAGAAATCAAATCACATTACAATCACTAAATTATTTGATAATTCTATGAATATATTATAGCCTGAAGGTGTACGACATGATGATATTTTATTATTTCTAAGCGACGCGGCACCATACATGGTTAAAGCGGGAAAATCGCTTAATATATTTTATACGAAAATGATTCACGTTACATGTATTGTTCACGCATTTCATTGAGTTGCTGAACAAATTAGAGGGCATTACTCAAAAGTTGATAAAATTATAGCAAACGTGAAGAAAGTATTTTGCAAGTCTCCATATCGCATTAATTGTTTTAAAGAAAAAGCACCACTCGTATCACTCCCCCCACAACCAATCATAACAAGATGGAGAACCTGGTTGAAAGCAACTATTTATTATTGCGATAATTACGAACTAATACGAGATACTATTACATCGTTTGATGAAAAAGATTCTGTTAGTACTGAAAACTCTCAAAAGTACTTAAATGATTCAGACGTTGCTTCAAATTTGGTATACATTCAAAAAAACTTTGGATTTTTGCCCGATGTAATCTCGCCTTGAAGCAAAAAATATGCTTTATCCGATGGAATTAAGATAATAAAAAATGCCTATTTAAAATTGTCTTAAACTACAGGTTCAGTGGGGAAATTAGTACAGAGAAAACTAGACGATGTTTTAGCAAAAAATAATGGCTATAAAACATTAAATATAATTTCAAAAATATTGAATGGAGAAATTACTTCAATGGATGACTTACCAGAAGACTTGAAAGCAAATGAATTGTTATTTTTTAAATATGCATCGCTAACTTCTGTAAATGTAGAACGATCTTTCTCAACATATAAAACATTGTTAGCAGATAACCGACATTCGTTTCAAGTTGAAAATATAAGGAAAAATCTTGTCGTTCAATGTAATAGTAAAGGTAGGTAGTACAACATTTAGTTAACTTAATACGTATTCAAGATAAAAATTAATTTTACAAAATACCTTTTTATATTTCCAGATGAAAGAGATGAAAAGGATGACGAAGAAATGTAATTTTTAAATACTTTTTAATAAACTAATCAAAATGTAATTTTTACTAATTTTTTTTTTAAATAAATATTATAATAACTAATAAGATAAAATAATAAAATAAAATAATTTTTAGAGCATATTTTAAGTGCATATTTCTTGATTTTTAAGTACTAGAAGTCCTCAGCCCTAATTATAACCCTTATAAACACATTGATGGCTACATTTTCACTAATGCACTTTAGGGTTAATAATATAATATTAACAAAGAAATGAATATCTTGTTGTTTTATGATTATGGCATTTAAAAAATAATTGTAAATATTAAACATACATTAACTTAATAAACATATCAGAAAATGAAAAAAGTGTATGTGCACAAAATAGTAACTCAAGAATATGAATATAATAATACACACACATATCTATGTAATTTATTTCCCTAACTATACATACCCATTACAAACATGAAGCAATTGCTTCAAATAGTCCTACACCTCGCCACCACCGATTATTATAAAAAATATACTTTAGCAAATTTCCAAAAGTCTTTATGGTTAATAAAAAAATTGAAAAAACACATCTGGTATATTACAATTTAAAACCATTAAAGTTGTAATTTGTTCACTTACATTATTTGAGCAGAACTCAATATATTCTGACAGTGAATTCTTCTCAACAGGAAAATGTAGAAACATTTTGTTATACATATCATTGTTACGATTTGATAAAATGGTAAGTATTTCTGTGTTATTAAACTCTGTATTATTTTCTTTCATTTCTTGTTATAAAACAAAAATAGGTTATAATAATAATTTAAATAAAATCAACTAACATAATCTTACATCTTAAGTTGACACGTATCCATCATATTTACTTCAATTTTTATTTGTTTCAAAAATTCCTCTCTGAAGGCTAGTCCCTGTACAATTTTCTGGTTAAGCAATTTATGATCATCGTTTAGCTTTCTTAAATGTGAAAATCAAGTAAAACAAATTAAATATATATATATAAATTGGGTTAATAAATGTATGATTACATTAGTTTATCACATTCCATTATGCTGTAAGTTTTCATAAAATTGGCTTCAGATTCCACTTCGTCTGCCGACATGATGTGAAACAATTTCCTTTCACTAATAACTATTTGGAATATCCAACACAATTGAACAAATTAATAAGTCCAAAAATTGTAATACCTATAAGATGCTACAATTTCAGACAAAATTAATGACTAGTTCAGACATCAAACTATCATGCTAAATGTGAGAAATTATTATAACAGCACAATAGTGGTACTTGAATTGAACCAAACATTTTTGTAATTTTATTATACCTATAACATATTAACAAATATTTAAATCCTTTCCAATGGAACAGCAAAAGACACTAAAATCTTATTTTGCATAATGATGTTTAATCCTTAGAATAAGGCATGCATGGTTTTAAAAATAAATTTCTAATATAAACGAAGTACTTACCCCACTGTTGTATTCAATTAACATTGGAGTGTTTGCAGTTTTCTCATAAATGCGTTGACACTACGAATTAAGATCGAGTTTGTGATTGACAAAGGATTTTAATGTTATCTTCTAGTAACAAGTTCTCGTGTCGTATGCCCGTATTAAATATAATATTGATATGTTAATTCGCGGTCAAATTTGAAGGAAAACGGTCAGTGCCTAATAGCCGGCTTGTGGTTCGTATCTACTACAAAAATCGATAACGATAAACTAGACGACCATAGTTATAATTATGGTTCTCGGTGAGATTCCATTACTGTCGCCATAGTCTCTCGTATTTACACGTTTTGAAGTTTTAAATGTTTGAGCACAATTAAAAAATTAATATAAATTACTATCGTCGATTAAATTATATGTAATTACGTCTTGAATGTTTTGTTTACAGTCTTCAAATCTTGATTCTTTATCTCGTAGAATACGGTTATCATCGGCATCGTCGGCGGCGTCAGTGGCAACAATATTGTTTTTGTGGTTTGATTCTTACCGGCTACTGACTACCACGGTTATCGACAGACAAACAGTTGATTACCTTGTTACCTACACTCTACCGACACAGACATCCAAATGTAGGCATTAAGAAGTTGAAAACTAAAATGTTTAATTTCAATTATTTTTATTATTTTTTCCTAACTAGTTGGTCAATTTTCTAATTAAAGTTGTACTTTGTATTTAAGAGGCCGTTACAGTAAAAGTTAAACGTATACAACGCTCAAAAGCTGGCATACCATAGTTGTAAACCATCTCCAAAGTTGATGTAATTTGTCTTCGATCATTCTGCTTATTGTTTGTTAGTCAATAAGATATTTAAATTGCAGACCTTGGTTAGTTGTATCATATCCCATAGATTGTCTTATTAAATTATTTGTTACAGCATTTACTTCTTGTGGAAACAATATATGTTGCTGAAAAGCTTTCATTGTGTCTTGTGTATATATACCAACATTCATAAGCGATTCTGGACTCTTCTATGACCATGTCCAAGTCATAGCTGGTTTGAGCTTTTGTGGTTTTTTATTTCTTGTATATTTGGTACAATACCAAACTAGTCTTCGTTCAAATTGAAGTCAGGTAGAAGTAGCATATTACAATCAATTTGAGTTCTAAATTGTTGCAATAAATGCGTTTTGGAGGCCATGAAAAACGTTTTGTTGTTATATAAAATTGGTAGTTCATTAAAACATTCGTTTTTTTTGATATTTCAACATTTACTTTTTTACATTTTATTAAATATATTATTTCACCTGTTTTCACTGCTGTAAAACCTGGCCCTTCGCCCATAAGATACGCAATGTTGGAAATGCTCGATGGGTCTAGTGTAAGCTTTTGTTGTAATATTTTTGTTCAAGATCACACTGGTTTTTTAATTATGTTATTACACAATGACGTTATCGTGGATTTAATAAAGTTTTCAACATAAACAAATTTTGTATGTACGTAGGCTAACAAATCAGTGTTTTGCGAAGAAATTGTTGTTTTTGTAAATCGATTGAAGAATGTGATATCTGCAAATATGACTAACTGAATGTGTTCGGTTTGAATTACTGGCATCCCACAAGCAAAACTCTTTTTAATTTGTTTTAGGGTGTAATGATGGACACAATTATAATATACATCATTAAAATAAATACATTTAACGAAACTGATTAAATATAATAGACAATAATCACCACATTAATCACTTCACGCCGAGGATTGGGACATACCGCAATCACTCTTTGATGTTAACCAAAGGCGGCATCTCACAATCATCGTCTATTTAAGCCCATAACACACACACAACGGCGCTCAGTCGCTCTCTCCATAAGTACACTGTCACTATATCTTTTTTTTAAATATTTTTTGTGTTCTTTTAATAAAAATAAAACTTAAATTATATCACGACATCATCAACAAGTTTTTGGTATATCTTTTCTACCTACACAATCTCTATTCAAAAAAAAAAAACAAATCAACTTCGTTGGAGACTTGCAGATTCTGTGAAAGGTAAAAACATATTTTATTATCCGAATATATACATGCTAAGAAAAACTCTGGTACTCATCCCCCCGATAATATACCACATTAAGTGGGTTATTTCATGTAATGAGCTAAAGACGTTAAATTTGATATGTTATTCAATTAAAACTCGTACAAATATATTGATCATCCCAATTCAAAACTTTGATATCTCACATAGTCTCACAAGTCATTACATTATATACACACTTGTACCTCTATTTATTTACCTCTATCATTCCATCTTATTTTTAACTCATTACAAAGTGGCGCCCAACAAAAGTTCAGTTTTTCTTAACTGAGAGTTTTTCTTTTATTTTTACTTATTAAGACTACAAATACTTAATCTAAAATTAATATCAAAATACTTCTTTCTCAATCAATTGACTGCAGCCAATAAATAATAAAAAAATAAATAAATAAAAATAAAAAATAAATATAATAAAAATAATATAAAAAAAAAATGATACAATTTGCTAATAAACAATTTTAATAAAATATTAAATATATATATATATTTGCTAATAAACAAATATAATTTTATAATAATGCTTGCTAATAAACAAGTTTAATAAAAAATTGCTAATAAACAATTTTAATAAAAAAAAAAAATATTAATAAACAATTTTAATAAAACATTTAATATATATAGTTGCTGATAAACAAAATTCATTTTATAATAATAACTGATAATAAACAAGTTTTTTTTTAAAAAAAAAACAATATATATATATATATATATATATATATATATATAATTTAAATTCAATAAAAGAAATTTATCTAACAATAATTATCAGAAATTTAATACATTAATATACATTTACATAACTCCTCATTCTATGCCTAATAATATAACGAAATTCAACAACTTAATATTTCCCGAGATAAACCTTTCTGAGATTAAAATATCCTGGATTCATAAATTAAATAAAGACGGACTAATTCTAAAACTAAATACAAGAAACTTAATATTAATTGGTACAGTTGTTGAACTAAAAAACAGATTACTCAATTATCTGAAAGGAGAATCTATTGAATGTGATTTTTCCACAATAGACTCTTTAATATTTTACAGCAATCATATTAATAAGAATAAAGAATTAGAAATGGCTGATAATAAACGACCTTACTTTAAGCCAAATAAATTCTCGGGTTCAATATCAGATAATATAGATTCATTTTTAAAACAATATAATAGAGCCGCTCTAATAAATGGTTGGTCAGACAATGATAAAACACTATATATTGCTGCATTTCTGGAAGGACCTGCATTAACCTTTTTTGATAATATACAATACGGCATTACCGATATTAAATGGATAGACCTCGAAAATAATTTATGTAAAAAATTTGAACCAATAGCCCAAACCGAAATGATTAGGCTAATATTAGAAAAAAAGAAACAATTAGAAGATGAATCGACAGTTTCATACATTAATGAGGCAGAGTCCCTATGAAGGAGAATAGATAAAAATAAGCCACAAGAAGAAGTTGTTCGTAACATTATGAAAGGCCTTAAACCAAACATTGCTAGATACATAGGTATTATGGGAAATAAAAATGTAATTGAATTAAAAGAAAACGTAAGAAAATACAAAATGATAGAATTTATGATCACAGGTCAAATAGCACAAAATCCTTCCGAAATTAGAAACGACATAATACAAAACAAATTAAATCAAATCAATAACCCAACGATAGAAGAAAATAAAATAAGTAATGAAATTAATGAATACGTCCAGAATACGGGAGGAAACTAAGAACCATATGTCGAATCGACAATATGGATTCACAAAGGACCGCTCCACAATCGATGCCATGGACCGCGCCCTCGACTGGTCTGGAAACTGGCAGGAAAAGTATGTCATAGCTATTTTCCTGGATATCTCGGGAGCGTTCGACTGCCTGTGGTGGGCCCAGCTCATATTAGACATGCAGGAAGCACACTGCAGTAACGGGCTGATAGAAATAACGAAGAGCTACCTGGAAGGACGCCGAGCACATTTGAACATAGGCGACCAGACTCTTTCCAAGGGTTGCCCCCAGGGCTCTGAGTACGGGCCAGAGCTCTGGAAGATTGCGGTAAACCCTCTGCTGAAAGAGGACCTGCCCGAGGGTACAGAACTGATTGCGTACGCAGACGATCTAGCATTACTTGTCTCCGGTAAAAACCGAAGTGAGATTACAACACGGGCGAACGCCCTTCTCGAGATGGCTTTGCAATGGGCAAATCAGCGTAAACTTACCTTCTTAGCGGCGAAATCGCAGACCCTCTGGCTGAAAGGTAAACTTATCAAGCCATTGGCTCTCGAGATTGGGGGCCTGAAAATAAAGATGACTCCCACGGCTAAATACCTGGGAGTCACTTTTGACCCCAATAAAAAGTTCAGTACACACCTGGTGGAAAAAGCGAAAAAAACCGCAACGCTGTTCGGGCGACTGCACGGCATAGCGAAGACCAGCTGGGGCCTTAAGAAGGGCGTCCCCCGACTCCTATACCGGTCCGTATTCATCCCCAGGATGACATACGCGGCCTCGGTATGGGCGGAGGACTGCATGTCGCTAAAGATACACAGAAATAGAGCGAACACGGCGCAAAGACTCCCGATGATTGCGATCACGGGAGCGTACAAAACGGCGCCGACGGCAGCGCTGCAGGTGATCGCCGGAGTACCCCCTCTAGACCTCGAGCTCGTACGTTCCGCGAGAGTCGAAAGGGATAGGACCGCACTAAGGAAAGGCGCTATGACGACCCTAGAGGCAGCTGAAAGACTGAAAACAAATAATAACGATATCATCCGCCAGTGGCAAGATAGATGGGTCGCATGTGACAAAGGCCGGTGGGCTGCGAAGTTCTTCCCGGACGTCGGGGACCGTCTGAGCCGGAAGTGGTTCACACCGGACCACTATACGACTCAGTTCATAACCGGCCATGGGAACTTCAACGCATCCTTACACCGGTTCAATTTGGAAGACGATGCATCTTGCACCTGCGGCGCTCCAGAGGAGACCGCAGAGCATGTGCTATTCAACTGCCCACTCTACTGCCACGAGAGAAATAGACTCATAACCGCGGTGCGAGGGGCTGGAGCGGACTGGCCCTGCGGTTGTGAGCTCATAACATTATCCGAGGTCATGTTCCTTGCGTTCAAACAATTCGCGGAAAGCGTGTTGAAACGTAAAGATGAAGGGTAAACCTCGAAGACGTGGTCTGGCGTTAATGTAAGATTCCAGCACGGGGTGAGGGTCGAGACCGTGACACCGATTACCGGTGAAGTGGTGGAGGCTCTCACCAGGGTGAAAGGGGATAGCCCTCTGTCCGATCGAGACCAAGTTTACACGAGTAAGGACCTGCGTGCCTGGACGCAGAGTAGATGAGAATCCTTGCGAAGTACCGGAGAGGCCAGATCCTGGCGCTGTAAGCGGAAGGAGAGGATCGAAGGTACCGCGACCGGGTACCCAAGTTGAACCCGGACGCGACCTCCTCTTACACGTCGCTTGCAGGTCAGCGAGACTCCGACCCGCTTCACGGTGGATCGGAGTCCCGTTGTGATCTGACATAACCTCGGCCGAGAGCTAGGACGGACCGGCCATCCGTCTAGCGATACGTGCGTGAGCTATCCTGACCGGAGGACCTCACACTAGGCACCTAAATTCGGTAAGCGCCGGTGTGGAGACGGCAATCCGCGCATCTAAACCGTACCGCGCACACAGGGAAACTCCACGACGGTGTGGCCTACGGCCGCTCGGTTGCGGAGGGACGCCCGCGGGAAAAGGCAGTTGTGAGAGCCCGAATGCTGGATTCAAATCTCATACCGCGGGAGTCAGGAAGAGCCCCACCCGAAACCGACAATGCTTAACAGCCCGAAAGGTACGGTGTCCTGACTGCTATCCTTGGGAAGAAGGCGGGGAAGGTGCGCACCGGCGCCGAGGCGTTGGTCGACGGCTGAAACCGTCGGACGACCAGGAATAGTGTGGTTGGACTCGCGGTGGTTGTGGGAGTACCGCCTTAATAGAAGGGAGAAGACTTGGCGGATTCGAACCCGACACGGCCTGCATGGGGCACTCGAGACTCAAAACCGGCCTTAAATGCGCTGCCTGGAGGTACACCCGTACCTGACTCCAGGGAGTCTACGAAGGAGCCTCTGGGAGAGATGAGGCTCCGTGCTTAAGGGTCGGAGCGGCGCTGCCCGCAAACATGGCAAAAGGGAGATTACCCCCGGGTGGCAAGCCCTCGTTCTTCTCCCGTCACACAGTGGCCCATATTCTGTCTCTTGTACTTACTATAGTATTTCCTATACATCGTTACAACATTGCCAAATAAAAGCAAACAATAATAATTAGTTTATTGGTTATTATTAATGGTAGAAGTATAAACTCAAGTTTCATAATTACATACAAATAAACACAAAAAATAAGACAATTTTTTTTAAAATCGTTAAATGTCATATACTTTATTTGTTTGACATTTATTTGTTATAAAAATGTAATGTTAGTTTTAAATATTGTGAAAAATTATTCATTGTTTTTATACAAAATATCTATTGATAAATTAATTTTTTTGAATTTTAATAAAAATCATATATTTATACATATAATTATAATATTGTACATTAGAAAAAATGGACAATTTATGAAGTGTTGTATTTATCAAAGTAGATTAGACATAATTTAATAGTTTGTTATTACATATACACTTTTAATAACTCAAATACTCAATAATTTTAGTTAAAACAATTTACTTTTTTATAAGACTTTTATAATATTATGGCTTACTGGCCCAACAAAATTAAAATATAATTTATAAATTCAAATAATGCACGGCTATATTTTGTTTGAAAATAATACTCGATACACCCAATACTCTGGAACATAATAGTCCGTAGGAACGTAAAAATTTGGAAAATAATATTTCTTAATAGTATTTATCTGTAATTTTGTTGATTAGGAATTATATTATTTTGTTAAACAATTTGAACGTATGTATTTGGAAATATTATATTAGAATAGTATTTATTTAAAACGTGCTTTGTCTGAATTATAGTGTTTGCTCAGAAATGTGCCTTTTGGTGTGTATACAAACAATAAATATCTTATTAAACATTGATCGACTCAAATGACAATCATATCAATACAAACTGTATCGTGTTTGAACCGATGTTCTTATCGAAAAACAAATAACATATGCTATTTACTTTAATATCAAAGATAATACTTATCTTTAAATTATTCAGCAGACCAGAAATCTGAAGATCATAGGCCGCAATTTACATAGTATATGACTATGACCTTTTTTAAGGACGCAATTTACCGACTCCGGTTCTCATCATTAATTTACCATATTATATTTTATCTGTTCTTAATATATTATATTAAAAATTAAATTATTCACAAGTTCATAGTTTTATTAATTTATTATTTCTATTTTTACTAAATAATAATAGTAATAATTTTTTTAACATTTCAGCATTTGTAAATATCATACAAATTTTGTATATGGATGTTATTCTTCTGATTGAGTCGATTATATGGTTTTTTTCTCTGTTAATATTCCAAAATCCGGGGATCAGCTCCAATACTGTTCATTAGTCATGTAGTGCAAAACACTGTGTAAGTATATATACATATGCATTTTAAGCAGTAGCACTCATATATGGCAAACGGTTATTGATGGGGAAGGGGGACAAGGGGCAATCCTTTATAAATATAAGTACAACATTTTAGTAGATTAAAATCGTTTTAATCAGTGGCTAATGATGATTTGACTTGGCGTATTCCGACTAAATGTTATCCTACGACTCTCCTTTTACAACTCACTTAATTCGCAACCAAATTTTGCTAACCAGAATTCGCCACACAAACAAAAATACCACACAACATTTAATAAACTATTTAATTTATTAAGAGTAATTCGTATAAAATTTTATTTTGTTTCATAAATAATTTATTGATTATTTTTGTATAATTATTATTAATTAATTTTTAATGTTATATGGCCGAAATCCGTTCGATACGCTAACGCCCATAATTATTAGCACAAGCCACTTTGACGGCAACGGAAAATATGTTCGTCAAATTCCTATGTAGTAGTTTGCTATTTAATACAAATCGTAAAAAATCATTCAATCACATTACTAATAAGCTTACTTTAATCTATTTATTTAATTTATTTACCCACTCTAAAATGTAACTATAATTACCAGAGATAAAATATGAAAATATACACGGACATTTATTGATATTTGTAGTATATTTTTTATGCAAATATGACAGTATTAATTGATACAGTAAGACTGACTGCAGTACTGAGACAGATTCAAATTGGAGTATATTTTTATCGGATTGGGTCGAAAATACATATATTTCAATTTATTATCTCGTATCGAATATTGTATGGACAGTCGCCAATTCATTTTTTTTTTTATTTTGTTAAAACTAATAACCACCACATTGCATTTAAAACAGAAGTCTAGTGAAGCAAGTATGCTTAGCTGACACTTTATTTTATTATTTAAGCTACTACATGCGCTGGCACAGGTTACTACGGACGTGGATTCGGTAGTTGCGACGGTCCTGTGCGCGTGATTGTCGACTATAGCTGTAGCACTGACTTGTGTATTTTTTACCTATATATTTCTTGTTCAATTAAATAAAAGTGTTTCCAACTTGTTAAACTATTAGTTTTGTTTGAGTAGCCACACACTGTGTATTCTTAAGTATTCCTTGAATTGAATCTATAACCGGTAAATTTATGATCGTCGAGGATTGTAAATTCCGGCCGTAAAAGCTACCAGGTGAAAAAAGAAATATCTAAATTTCACCAGAAAAAAATATATGAATTAATAATAATATGAGTCATAACATAGATTAATAAAAATTAATATTTTACAAAATAAATATATATATTTCACATATTAAGTCAATTAGTAATTAGTAATTACCATATAAGTCATATAATATAATTAATAAAAATCGTAAAAATAGTAATAATTATAATAATGAAGACGAGTCAAAATATAATCATCCAAAATATAAATGTCTAAATTATTTAATTTTTTTTTGTCAAAATTACCAAAATAATGAGCCTCGTTTTCTACATAATCATCCAACGATATTTCATTATTTTTAATTTTTCTAATTATATTTTGCATGTAGGTATATAAATATATATATATATATATATTTGATTTTTTTATTTCTATGTTTATGTGGTTCATTTATACTATTTCATTTTATGTGATTTTCTAATTGAATTTACTTAAGTTTGTCTAAAAATATAAAAATATGAGGATGATTAGAATTAAAACATTTATTAAAATAGGAATGAAATGACTTATAATCATTAGTCGTTCTATTCAAATCTGCTGTAGCAGTAGTCCATTTATTTTGAAGAAAAGCTGCGTCATTACTTATATAATTATTTAATAAATAATCTAAAAATTGTGTTAATCTATGGTCATTTAGCTAAGAACTTATTAAAAATACTTCAAAGTATTTAAAAACCGGACTCAGACTTTTAAAAACTAATCCAAAATATTTAATTATTTTGTAAAATATTAATTTGTATTAATTTATGTTATGACTCATATTATTATTAATTAATTAATTTTTTCCAGGCGAAATTTACAACCTAAACAGTTAAGGTAGCGATATTGACTTATCGAGAGAGTCAAACCATAACCGGTTAATTTATGGTATTATGGCAGTAAATACCTTAAAAATTGGGTATTCATTGTATTCTGACAGAGTCAAATATCTGATAAAAACTAAAAAAGTCCACAAAACAATAATTTTATTAGAATAGGACATGTTAATTATGCATTTATTATATTAGTTATTATTCTTATTTATTGTTCAAAAACTATAGTCATACAACCACAAGTAAACATTAATATACATTCTATGCGTATTAATTTACTTACAGTATAGACTTTGTCCACATATCGAATCAGGCAGGCCACATATAGTCATATCGTATAGATTATTTCACCGATTAACCGATTTAAGTACCTAATTATTAATTAAGTAAATTCCACCAAATGTATCGATGATAAAAAGAAGATGTTAATATATTATTTTCCCCGGTTATTTATGATTCGAAAAGTCAATAGTGTGAATAATATCAACAGGTAATCTGTAAGACGTGACGATGTCGATAAAACAAGTCAATATAATATAAATGAACAATAATATTAAAAACAATCTTAGATTTTTCTATATTTTATTCGTCGTGGAATACGGTATTTATTTTAGATTGCTTAAAAGACCGATCAAAGTCAACTTATTGAAAATAACTATAGTAACTATTACTAACTTACTATAACGTTAGATAATAGCATATATGACTCATCATCAGTAACTATTTGTTTTTGATAAAACAGTAAAAGATAGGTATTAAAGAATAAAATTCATAAATTAAAACTAATATAAAATATAACACAAAATATAATTGTTATTATTTTTAATCGATTGATCATAAATTAATTGTTGATTAATATCCATTTAAAATTATTAATTATTTATATTACAACAATGTTGACCAATGCATCGAATATTTTCCCAAGTTGTGTCATTGAGAAAGTCAAGACAGATAAAAACCTAACTATTCTATAGTAGGTACATATATATTTGGTATAACCTTGAAACTATTATGGCCTCGCTGCCAATACGATCAAATTATAATGATATACCTAAGCATAATCATATAACATTGATCGAAACTAGTTATGTTTATGTGTACCTAAACACGTCATAAAACTAACACCCTGAATATTAAATTTTAATTATAATTATTCATATCAACGTTTAGACTATTTAGTTTTTACTATATATATTAGCCCCCCCCACCAGGTGCCTTTGGTAACGTAGAATAATACAGATTTTAGTAATACACAATAGACAACATTTATCAAAGTCCCCCCAATTTATGATATGATCGAGGTTTAAATTGATCCTCACTAACACATTCAAGCATGTAGTTATGTGTATTTGGATTCTCGTATACGGTTTGGACCTCAAAGTGTTGTTTAGTATAAAATAGGTACTATAATGATAACGATAATCAATATATCGATAATGGGTAATATAAAAGTAACAAGTACATACCTGTACTTAAAATATTGTGAACGTTATAGGGGGATGCGATGTGATTCCATATAGAAACACAATATTAAATATATTACGGTCGTGTTAAAATAAAACGGTTACATTATTATCAGCATAGCTAGTGCTTGAAACATAAAGAAATGGATTGTTATTTATGCCTAAATATTTCATTATTCCTGTGTACTAGTAAGTTCTAAGGTATTACTTATAAAATTGTCGTTATTCTCAGAGTACTGCTTATTTTATAAACATTATAAACACATATAACTTTATTAGTGACTATATTTTTATTTTTTTCTAACAAAGAATTATTAGTATTTTGTATAACTACTTCAAAGGACGTGTCGGCTGTTGTGTCTTATCTATCTGTCCAATGTCCATATACGATAATTATGCCACAACAAATAAAATAAAAAAACAAATACTGTAATGATATGTTCATAAATCATTATAAGAAATTAATAAATTATGTCAAATAAATAACGGCCAGAGACTGTCGCGCGTAGAAATCACACGGACAATAGAGACGATCCGTATTATTCGATCACGGATTAAGAAATAAGCACGTATTTGCAATTTTAAAATGTTGCATGTGTGGCTTTCTTAGAGGCCGCCAGAGAAAAGAAACGATCAAAAAGTCTGTGCCGCCGAGGAGAAATCTAATTCTTTGAGGCACGGGAGCCTTTTATAAAGCCGCCTGACTCTCTCTGGGCAGCTCGTCCGTATCGTCCCTAGGCCAGTGCATGGGCACCAACCATCCTAGCAACAACCTTTTAATACTGAATCCACGAGCGACAACTGGACCACTTTTTGATTAACAATAATCAGTGTGTTTTTTCTTATGATTTCGATTCAAGTATTTTGAGTAATTAATTTGTGTTACCTTATCCTACTACAATATAGTCCATGGACAGCTGCGGACCAGGTAAGAGTATAAGACATATTAAAATATTATAATATATTACATGCATTAGATTTAGATATTCGTTACATAAAATTGTATTGTACGGTGTATTTGATCGAATTCTCGAATACACGACCTCGAGAGCCCTCCAAACATCTGGAAGAAGATAATAGCGTAATTTTACTATTAACATCTCATATCGTTCTTCAGCACTTATAAGTGTAGAAGATAATATCTAACGTTCATCTTAGTCTGGTCTAACCTTCTTATATTTACGTTTTAACAATACTAATTTGGTCTTATCCGACTTAAGTGAATAGAATACTAGAACGTTTTATGTCATTAAGAATCGATTATGATTGTATAAACTATAAAATAAATAATAATATAATTACGGCACGGTAGTTTAACAAGTATTTAATAAGATTTTATTTTATTTTATTTCACGTTAAACAGGTTCCATCTTATTCAGGAAATGATGTATTTAAAATTACATTAGGTTCTCCGGGATCGTAACATTTTTCCATAAAAGTCAGGTTTTCACGTTATTCATGTTCCATATTATACAGGTTTTACTGTAATAATAATAATACAAAGAACATTACATAAATATTCTTATTATATTTTAAAATTATAACTTACTTAAAAATAATAATATCAATAAAATACTATGTGGGGCTCTGGATAATAATCTTACATTTAAATTTTAAATTAGCCTTCTAATATTAAAACTAACAGCACACTATTGAAACTCGTGAACGAAAATTTGCTATTTCGTATGTGTGTATGACGGAGATAACACATGCGGGTACAACATTCTCTTAAGAGACTCCTACTTGGTATCTTATAGAGTGGTGCTCATATTTTTATTAATAATTTAAAACCTTTATCTTCGACTATAAAAATAGATTGGTTATCTTTAGAAATCGTGTATGCAATTAAATTTGTTATTTTACTGTCTTTAACTCTGCAATCAGCATATGTTGATATGTACTTGAATTATTGTTTTATTGTTATTTGGTGTTTAAAATGATTACAGAAAGATGATAATGTAGTGCATTTATCTGTAATCAAAATGTTAGATGTAGTTGGAATTTTAACATCAATACTAATAATTTCAACTGGATTATCTGCATTTTGGTTATTAGTTATATTTTTTTGTTGAGTCATAATTATTTTATGCATACTATTTAAATGTCCATTTAAAGGTACGGTTTCCTAGACGCGACCTGTCGCGGCGACCTATTTTTTATAGAGTGGTTTATAAGACGCGACATGTCGCCACTCACAGCGCCACAACTGTTTTTTCATCAGCATTTTTGAACCTGAGTACCTGACGATATAGAGTTAGTTGATGTTTAAACCTGTCCAAGTGCGCACGTCTTTTTCATCAAAAGGTTAATTAAATTAGTTTTAACAATGGACAGTTATATTTTAAATAATAATAACATTCTTCTAACACTTATGTTAGAAGAAGAAGAAGAAGATACAATTATATTGGCTAATTCATTGCCAAAAAACAGAAAGCCGATAGATGAAATGTTTAAACTTCGGGATAGTGAAGGTTTTTATGAAGTATT
>JACXSJ010003063.1:0-30714 GCA_014851325.1 Pentalonia nigronervosa
TCGTTTAAATACCATAAGTGATTTATTATTTTCGATATTGCTTTTTCTGCTACTTCTTTGTCATCCATTTTGTATGCATTCAATGTTTTTAAAAAATAAATATCATTCATAGGTGCTGTAATAGCATTTGTGGATGGAAACCATGCTTCTGCATAACATTTTATTATGAAACAGCATATACGTTTTAATGCTTTTTCTTGTTTTTGAGTAAGTTAAATTGTGTTCGGAATAAAAATATTTTTAGACAATATATTGCCTTTGCCATCCAACGCGCAAGATGATATGCGCCAGGTGCTCGAAAATATATTCCTTGTGGAGGAACGCCTCCTAAAAATATTATTATTAATTCGAATAACTCTTTATAATCGCCTTTGGGAAAATTGTTTTTGATTTTATTTTTTACAAACATTAAAATTTCGTCAATAATACCCTTTAAAATATTTTTTACATTTTCGTCAGTAGACCATGTTGAAAATGAATTTTGATCAATATTTCTCCATTCATTCTTAAATTTTTTGAATATAATAATATCTGGGCCTGTACTAGTCACTAAATTTACTGTAGTAAACACACCATGTAACACTATTTCATAAACATGGTGTCTACATGCCAAGTACAAAATATTCTGATCAAGTTTTTGTTCTAATAGGTGGCATGCGCCATTTAATATGCCTGTATTACTTGCAGTAGTATCAAATACAAAAGCCTGGATTGTATCTTCAAGTGACCATTCTTGTAGAGTGTGACAAAGAGTTGAAGATATTTCTCTACCTGTACCAGATTTAATTTTTGGAACTCCTAACAACTGTTCCATATTTAGTGCTGTAACAACTACTGGGAGTCGGTCAAATTTTGATTTTCCCGTGATATCTGGTAAATTTTTGAATCCCAGTGAAGCACTAATGATTTTAAATTTAAATTGTTAAACTTCAAACGTACCCTTTCAGAAATCTGTTGTCGAAATTTTTCCCGGGATATTTTAATCGATGTTCGATTTATAATATATTCACTAGAATCTATTTCTAGTGTTTCCAAAACGGCTGTTAATAAGTGAACACAATCTCTGTCACTTACCTTGCATTTATCAAGTGCATCAGACAATCTCGGAGACATAATTTCTTTTCTACCTCTTTTCGATTTTGATGGTCCAAAATCAATTAGAACGTTTTCATGGGTACTTGATGTACTAGGAAGACAATCGCAAAGGTCTGAAGAATCAGAATCAGATGATCTAAATTGAAAATTGTCCACTAGAAATATTTAGTACAAAATAATTGATATTAGATACTCGAATAACGTATAAAAAATAAAAGTTTAAAAAAATTGTATTACCTGATTTAAAATTTGAACTTTGTTTTTCTCTTCGTTCTTTTTGCCGTTCTTCTTTTTCTTTTTTCTTTCTTTCAGCTATTGTACCTTTTATGTCCACTCCAAGCATACACCCTACACTCCCTTTTTTTCTCTGTGCAATTAAAAAAATTTTGTCTTCGTCCAAATTAGTTAAAATTAATGCGTCATCATGTGCGATGTCAAATAAATCGTTTAGATTTTCTTCGAATTTTTTTTCTCTATTTCTAGCAAATTCACTATTTCGAGTTTTATGTTTTTCCAAGGCTCTTAAATCTTCATATAATGTTTTACATTTTATAATGCAGTTCGATCGATATTTTGTAGGAATACGAGCTTTCTTCCAAAATATTAAGCATTCGTCAATTACCAACGACGCACTTTCGTGTAAATTAAGATTTACCATTCTCATATTATAAAACAGTACACTTAAAACATCTCTCTTAGAGAGCAATTTCCCCCCATAGATTTGATTTTGCATAGAACCAACTAAAAACACTGGTTTACGTGATATCTTTAACAATTATAGAAAAATAACCACAGGAACAACAAATACTGTTAACTGAACGATATCCACACACCTACAGAATATACTAACTAATAACTAATGGCATTCACGTGCCATCAATGTACTAATGTACTTATTGTACATGTATTAAGGAAAATTAATAATTTTATCTCAGATAACAAAACTAAATAAATAATAGTAGAATTTCGCATTTATACTTTTACTATGCTATTTAACAAATATAGGGGGTCATGGAGTACAAATTTGAAAAAAAAAATTGTACCTCTATAAATAACGACCACCCTATTGTCTATATTCGAATGTATGACGTACAATCTGTGATACTATTAAAACAAATACTATGTAGTTACTAAATAATAATAATATATAGGTAATTAAAAGTGCAATTATAATATGTCATAAGAAATACATTCAACTTACAACTTAACGTTATGGCTTATAACTAAAATATATAGATACCCTATAACAACTTTTTAAGTTTTTAAAGATATATTGATTAAAAATAATTTATACATTTACTACCTATTAACAAAATACAATGATATTTTAAGCTCCTTATTAATCCTTTCACGACCGCGTCGATAATATTATAATATTATGCAATAAATTATAATGTTATGATCAGAATTCAGAGCTCAGGAATTATAGCATTTGCTAATTTTTTCAGCTGAACTTAAAATATATCAGAATGCGATATGGAAATTGATGTCATTAGGATTACAACTATAAAATTTAAAAGCGCTTATTTTGGTGGGATTTGTTTGCTTTTTAGTTTTTACTAGTTATTTTTCCTTTTTTTTTTTATATATTATCTACTTTGAAACCGCGCAGGTGGTGACCACTGATAAAAAATAATTGGTTTTTGAAAAGTCTTAGAAAAATATAGTCAGCTCAAACACAAATACCTAGTATTTTAAGATGCTAGAGAAAAAACATGGACGTTTTTGAAGGAAGATCTATGTTTTTTGAAAACAAAGTTTGAAAATAAATAAATTTTTTTTGGAATTTGAGAGGGATACCATTTTTGAGATTGCTTTTTTCTTATAATTTTTTTTTAAGTGCTTATAAGCACATTTCTTTATCATTTTGTAGGTGCTTTTATAAGTCCCAAACATTGGTTATGATTTTATGAATTATGTTCTATAGGTGTCTAACCTTATAGTGTATTCAAATTGGCCTTGTTTCATAATATCCAATTGGTTTATAGACTACATTAAATATTATTGTGCTTGGTATGTGTTTGATATGTAAAAATATAAACAAATATCGGCATAAACTGTTCGTTCTAAATCCAATAGTAGTAAAAGTTGTTAATTAAGTTTGTAAACGATGTGCAGTGCTACATAGTTCATAGGTACGCATAATATTATAATATCGTATTTAGCAAACTCGTATACGCTTCTTGCCCAAATTACGTATAATCGCGGTCATACTCTCATTTCCAAAATATTTCTGAAGAAAACCACCATAATATTATTTTACGCGAATGCGTAGAACTTCATGCAGAAATGTGTCGCCATAACTATATAAAATTAAAACAATGCCCATTCTACTGAAATGAAATGACTGCTAATTGTAAAATTTGTTTTTGCAGTATTATCCTAACAAATGTATAGTTAAATTATTCGTACAACCAGAGAAATAAAACTCAATTACCCTCAGTGTGCTTACATATAGGTATGTTATACTAAGATAATAATATTTACATCAACATTCACGATGAAAACAATTTCAAGATAATTAAATTCTATATTTTTTGTACAAGAGTTTTTTCACGCGAGTATTTCAATTAATAATCAGTTTTTTTGGTCAAAAACAATAACAATATCATACACGCACTCAAGTAAAAATTTAGGTGTATGCAAATAATTGTATAAAATTTAATTTTCAACGCCACTGTATTTATAAACACTGTTTTATTCGGATCATAATAATATACAATTTGCATTCAAGCAATGTTGTCAAGTCCTGACAGCTAACACAGCACAAATATGATAAATATTTATGAATCTTCTCCATTATTATACAGTACAATATAATAATATGCAGACCGACGAATATTGTCTAGCACGCAGAGTATTGTTATATTAACGCTCAAATACAGAGTGTCGTTGACAATTATTTCATTCTATAATAATATAATATAGCATAATTACTTTGGAGTTTAGACGTCCTCGAATTCGTTTTAACTATGCTATGCCTACGTCATAAATCAGAATATCGTATAAATGTATAATATTATCTACCGCGGTTCAGCTCGAGACAACCGTTTTGAAAACAAAATTTCAATATTGTAAAATGTCTATTTTATCACAGAACCATAACCGTGAAAAATTAATAAAAATAAATTGATTACATTATAATATTACTCTAAAAAATGACTAATAAATTGAACACAAATCCCACAAGTTTTATATTCCTCTCCGGGTCGAATAACGTGTCGTTTCGAGTGAAAAGTTTTTCGGTCGGATCATATTATGATGCTTCCCGCGCACATACAATTCGATATATCCAAATAACTTGATTACTATTACACACGCGTATCGAAATCTATTGAGAAGCACTCTACCTTGCTTGTATGGGTTATTTCCGATTATCAACAATAACGTAGTCGTTGGTGGTCGGTTTCGATTCAATTAGACTCTTGAAAGACGGAAAATAAATAGTAACAATATAACGAAAAAATACCCCGATACATGTTTCCCACAACAAATAGGGGATGAAAGATTCCTATTTTACGGTTGGTCACACATTTTAATATCCGGCGTGCGTCGTTGATTTTCGCTCGACACAATACCGGCAAAAATGACATGGATTATTGGATTTGGACCCATAAGCCCTGCCCAAAGTGGGTTCTATTGTGCCGCCGTTCTTGGTGAAATAATGCGGTTCATCCGATGATGTTTTTGTCGTAGTATACACGTCGTGTCATAATAGATGCTGCAACGACGGTACACAATAATATTATAATATAAACCATAAATAATACGATTTATTGGCGATTTAATTTGAACTACGACATTATTGGAATGCCGCCGATTTCAAAGTTTGACTCTCTAAACGGAAAAAAAAGTTCATAGTAATATCGGTAATTACTGTGTATTTATGGACCGTGTCGAATAACATTATTGTTTTACATACCAATTTAGTTATTCATAAAATTTTAACAATTCATAATTTCCAATTAAAGATACAATTAAAGATACAAAGTCCAACCAAAATATTTTCTTCGATAAAATATTTATGATACTTTAAGATAAAAACTTATTTTTTAATTAAAATTGTTAGTTCAATTAACAATTAAAAAATGTAATTATACAAATATCTTATAATCTGTTTAATATTTAAAGTCGGGTACTTTATCATTGGAATTAATAATATAATAAATGCTTTAATTTTGTTTTTATTTTATTTTTTAATTAAATTTTCATATTTAAATCGATTAGGACCTAATATCAAAATAAATATGTAATACAGTTTATTACACACTTATTATTATTTCTTTAAACTTCCTAGTATGTGTATACATCAGTTGAAGTTTTCTCGTAAATATACTTTTTTATTTTATTGAATTACTAAGACTTATAAATGTGTACCATTTTCTTTTTTTTTGCAGATTTATTGCCTCATAATTTATCCGGACAGGCGCCAACAAGAGAGTTTCTATTAAAAGTCGTGGATATCTTAATAGATTACATCAACGACGTTAATGATAGAGACGAAAAAGTGTTACATTTTAAACACCCCGAGGAGATGTTACAACTGTTAAAATTGGATATTCCCGACCAAGGTGTGCCGTTACAAAATTTGATCGACGATTGTAGTCTAACACTTAAGCATCAAGTAAAAACAGGTAAGAAACTTGTTTTGTTTGCATTGCCTTTTTAAAAACCCGTTTCATGACAAGTTCATGCGGTAGTTATTGTGCATAGGGTTTTCAAATGTTCAAATTCAAAAGAGTATAATTTTCGTTTGTACTCGTATGCGTAACATTATATTAAACATTTATATATCATTATATTTAATACAACATGATGTATATGGTTTTATGAAGAAACATATGTTACCAAAATGTGTCATCTACCGTTTGGAACTTTATCGAAGGATGGGGTGTGATGATGATGGTTTTAATGACAAAAACGTCCTTGATGTAAGTGTTTCGAGAACAAGTGGTGCTCTACACATCACATTGTGACCGGTGTACGTGACAGCTTTCAACTAACGAAAGAGCAATCGATTTTCAACAACAAATATCCCTAAATATTTGCAGGCATATAGTGCCCAATGAGATTGTCTGATTGTACATTAAACTGGTGCATTTAACAATGGCACGTTATAAATGTATAAAGGGAATCTGATGTTGATAGAAAAACTATAAAAGTCTCAAATACCCAATATATATTATGGAATATTATTATTTTTACCAACATCGATATTTTTTATTCATCAACTATTGCATATAATATAATATACTGTTACGGGCATTTATGTGTCGCCAATAAATTAAAAATCTGTTATCGAGAGGTACTGGAAATATTTATGTTACCAAATGCAATATACCTGCAGTGTGATTTTGTTTCGTACAGACAGCACTCATCATCTCGAAAAGTATTAATGTTATTGAAAATAATTTTATTCACAATTTGAATAGATTATAAAATATAACAAATGACAACATATGTAATTTTTAATTTCATATTATGAAGTAGAATTTTTTTGAGAATTATTGTATAAATAATTATTAATTAGCTAACATTTTGTAAGTATTTAAATTTTTAAAGTTTAGATGTATGGGCCAACAATTTTCGGAGTTTTCTAGTACTACTCCTTTTCATTCTCATTTCGTAACTTTAATTACAACTCTGTGTACTATATTATGAAGATATTTTAGTTATGTTAAACTATTAAATTGCTACTCAATGCCTCAATGTAGGTATTCCTTAACTTAATATTACATTTTATTGGTGGCTGTAACTTTGAAAGTATGGAATTTAACAGTGTTCTCGAAATAATATATTATTACAAGCATTTACGTTTATGTTACATGTGATCAAAGCATAAATTAAATACAGCATATTACCTTTACCTTAGACACACATTACCTAACAAACATAGCATTTCAGTTTATGTGAAATTTGTTATTAAATTTAATAGCTACCTATCACTTATTTTCTGAACCGTAAAATATCCATATTTTATAGATAGCATTTGTAGTATTAACTTATGAAAGTAAATATATGCATTATGTTTGGGTACTTATAAAATAAATGTAACTGCCTTTACATCCGTGTGTTTTACAATCCAATATTCCAATAACCAAAATGTAGTATTAAAAATAATTTTATTTGCATTTTATAGGTAGGTAGGTAGGTACTTATACCGAGATTCAGTTTTTGGTGTACAATAAAGGTCGATAGGTAGTTAATTTATGAAATACAATTTAAAACACATGCTAAAATGTGTTCTACGCAATTCGCGTCTTATAAAAATGTACAATTTTCATTTTTTTTTTATATATATATATTAAATTAATTTAGGTTTAACGTAATTTTACATAATATCAATTGAAATAAAAATAATATTTATTACAAAATATACATTATAATTTTAAAAGATAACTAAAATTGAAATGTCTACATTTAATAATAGTAATTTTTCGACTACAATTTCAAAAAAACCATAAAAGATTAATAAATATTATTTTGTTATAAGTATCTCTTAAGCCTTAAGGGAATGTAATTTGTTTTCTCTCTCTGATGACCCATATTATGCGGAATATACGAAATTTGCGTTTAGCAGAACCAATCTCGTGTTCTTAGCTTGGACTTAGTATTAGAGTGAAATGAACTATTAATTATCAACCATAAAGTTATGTATATTATCTGTTTTTGATTGTTGGCCTTTTTACGATATTTCAATTTTAAAACAATAGATATGATTGATATGAACATTTTTAAACTGTTATATTTTACATAATCATAACTTACAAACAATTTTAAATAGCCAAAATACAAATGCAGATAGATTTTTTTTCAGTCAAACTTTAAGTTTGATAATTGGATTTTTTAAATATTCTAAAATTGCTTGAAACTAAGTAGAATATGATTTATTCGAAAATAATCAAATAAAAATCATCTGATCCTCATCGTTAATCGATAGTATCAATAGTCACGGGTTAGTTAATTTGTTTAGCCTTCTATAAAATTACAGAAAATCCAGTACAGTAATTCCATAGTCACTACTATAATGTTAGTACACACACAAAATTATGGATACATCATAATATGATATATGGGTTAGTGGTTTACCCATTCTAGCATTACACGTTTTACAGATAACTAAATTGAAAATTACTCTTAAACAAAAATATTTTTTTTCGTAAAAACTCTATCTCATTTCCATATCACTTTTCCTGCAGATCGTCGACGTAAACCAATAAATTCTAAAGAATTTCTGATTTTACACCTTACCGGTTACAAAATAATATACGGCTTAATGATTAACCATTATACCCTAACTCATTATTCGATAATAACGTATTATCGCTCGTGTCACAATTGTTTGAGTTTAGTACCTAGTAAATAATAATATTTTAAGCTAATTTAGACACAAAAAAAAATTATTTTAAGTTCAGAATAAAATATACCTCTTTTGCACATGCGAAATATTTTCATCGATGCTCGCAAATGTTTTTTTTTTATTTTAACATTCTGTTCGTATAATATAATTATACATATAGTGTATCATATTATTCTTATTATCAATTCGATCATGTCCGAATTCTTACTACAAAACTTCATCCTCAATTATAAAATTAATTTTGATGAGACACCGTCACATTGACCACAAAACGCATCGGCTTGAGCCTCGTTTATAGAACCTACATCAATTCAAACGAATCAGATGGGTTATAAGGTAAGGTTTTTGTGATGGCACGAAAAAAAATATTTTGAATAAATGAATAATAGATTCTGAGCGGAGCGATGGATGTATTGATTTTACAATGACGTGTGCTTTTTTTGTATGTTACCACCTTTAAGAACAATAAAAATGTTTCAATTTTCAACTTCAATATCTTTTTGATAGAAAATTAATCTAATTGGTTTTTTGAGAAGATCAAGAGTAAAAAGTTCCCAGAACTTTTCTTAATTATAATGAAAAATTTAAAAACAATTTGGGAAAAATTGATATTTTTACGGAAACCCCATTTTTGAAAACATTGATTTTCTTATTTTGTTGTACTATATATAGATACTTAAAGTTGTTAATATGAGTATGGGTAAATATAATATGCGTGGTAAAATTTTAAAAATATTTTTTTTTGAGCTATTTGTTTTATAATTTTTGAAACGTTTGATTTATTACCCTATAAATTATTAAACCGATGATTTTTTTTAAATATGTTGATGTATCTAAATTCAAACAAATTGCTACCCGTTTTTGAGTTCCAAAAATGTGCATAGGTACTAAGGATAAAAATCCTTAAAAAGGGGTTACAAAATTTTAAAATATATGTAATATTTAATTTATACTACAGACAGTCTTTACAGATTATAAAATATTATTAATTTAATATTAATTAAGTACTATAATTTTCAATTTTTCCAATCATCTTATCTTCTAAACTTATATTATCATAAACTAATATTATTCTTAGCACACAAAGTAAATCCAAAAACTACACGTTTGAATTTTGATTTTGATACATCAAAAAAATTATCTACTTAACAATTTAAAAACAAAAACGTCGGTTCTTATTTCTACAAAAGAAGTTAGTATCGACATACGACACTCCTTATGAAGTATATGAAAAAAAAAGTATTTGAAATTAAAGTTCTCAAGTAAACTTAACAATTCTAAAATTGAGAATTTGATTAAATTTGTTAACATAAAGGAATGAACAAAGATGAGCATGCCGCAGTGACCATCGGTAATTCGCATAGTAAAATATTATATTACAGTAAAACCTCTTCTAACGGATACCTCTAAATAGCGGACTTTTTTTGAGAGCAAATTACACATTTTCTATAAACTGAACCTTCAGAATAGCGGACACAATTTCAGTGACCGAGAATGTTCGGTACTTAGGGGTTTCACTGTTTATGTATTATTGTTATGATGATGTGATGACGCCGAAGGATCCGCGCGCGGTCATAACATGTATAATACATTTGTAAAAATCTTCACCGCAGCTATTGTGCGTATTCACTTGGGGTGAAATTGTTTTTGAATAGTCTCGGAAATTGGGCGGCGGCGATGGGGTGTTATCACCACTGACGTCTGTCGCGTGTGCCCTCAGTGTGTTCGGTGGCATCCGTCGTGCCGCGATGTTTTCATTATCATAATCTTGAATCGGATTAATTTCCCGGCATACCGCTTTTCCGATCGCCCCTCCTCCCACACGCGACCACACCACCTCGGCGGCCACAGCGCCCTCCACGAAATGACGACTGCGATGACGATAATAATGTAAAACCAAATACTGCGGCGTATACCTATGCGAACACTCGAAGTAATACTGCACGTACGGTGTAGAGTTTCAGAGTCGCGATCTCCCATTTGCGGTTCATTGTTGTGCGCCGCAGAAATCCGAATCAAAAATCCGTCAGACACTCTCGGGGTATAATATATAGATTAACTATACACAATATGAAGACGACTTCAATACATTATTATATTATGTAGGTACCACACTCCTAAATGCCCTTTGTACGTATTATAATAATATGGCGGAACATCTGATAATTTTATAGAATGAAATTACATTTAAATATTATGTCAGATCTTCGCTATACACCCTGTGCAATAAATAGAGTACAATGTAAATCCTATGCTACAGCGGGGTAATGCAATTTAACAACTGGCAACATTAATTTTCTAAGTCAATTTTAAAAAGAATATAATTTTTCACAATATATAGGTACCTATTTTTTTTATCATTGTGGCATTTTACTTATTTTTTTTCACGGTGGAATCAATCATTATTTTCAAATTTGTCTCTTTCAATGATAATAATTTAATCATTAAATTAACATTTTTATCATATAAAAGATGTTTGATAAATGATAATCCGCTGCTGTTTTTGGTTAGGTTTGGTTAAGTAACATATTACGTGTCTTAGTTGTGTGGTAGAAAAATATTTTGATAAGTTTTTATTTTTCAGCAGACTTTTATTTATATTTATTATACTGTTAAAATATTGTTATGTTAATTTTTAGACTGTATAAGTACTGTGTCCGTCTATAATAATATCAGCTCAAGACCGCAAAGTAAATCAAATAATTGTATAGAATTTTTTTTCTGTTGTCGAATCACAAAATGTTTGATAAAGGAGCACGAGAATCAGCTTTTCAGTGATACCTATTTCAAATCGATTGACTAAAATACACATATCTTTATGCAATGTATGCAGGTTTTCAAAGTTTAAATCTCGATCACGTCGATAATACAATAATAACAGATACGATTCTTTTCAATCTATGTAAATACGATCCGACCATAAAATGCTACACAATATAATATCATCAATCATCGTGCGTTCCGAGATAAAAAAAAAAAAATATATTATATTCTCGTCGGCCTTCACAGTATTCCTATAAATAATTTTATTATAAGTAACTTGAGATATTTTTCATTTTTTCTTCAAGAAAATGTTCCGACTGTATTTTATGCCGGACATTTTCTTTGACCTTTGACCTTCATTTATAAACATTTATGGGTGTCGGTTTAAACTTCCTTATCATTATTTTACATAATATATTATTATGCAGCGCATTATATCCGTAAAAGTATTATATAAGTTTTAAGTCAACGGGTGTAATGTGTTCCGCCAATTAAAACTTATTTCTTAATAATAATCTTAATAGTTTTGATATGTAGTATTTTATGTAAATATATTCTTAAAAAAAAAGTGTATGTTTATACATAAACAACAAGTCTAGCGATTGCGTCTGTCATTATATTATTATGTTTTGAAAATACTAAAATAATTTATTTTATCAAAGTAATATTTTAGATTACATTCAGAAAAAGGTATAACAAGTAGTAACATTTCATTAAAGTTTAATGCAAATTAAAATTTTTAAATAAGTGGGCAAGTAACCGCTATGTTCTACAGTAGGTGTAGAGTGTACCTCGTAATTGATTGGGTCACTATGTATTGAATATATTAAATTTGAATTCAGTGATATACCTATCATCGTATATGAAAAACAATCCTGAGCAGAGACAGTTTATAACTTTTTAGTAACCATGTTTAATATATCAATTACTTTACTAATAATACTAAAATTTTAACAAATGTTCGTATTTTTTTTTCCAATATTTTATAAAATGCCTACCTACTAAGAAATATTTACTTTTAACCCACCAAAATACAAACTAAATCCAATTAAGAAACTAGAAAATATTTACTACTTACTAAAAAAATGTCTTCAAATATAAAAATAAAAATCCCACATTATTGTAAAATCAATATGTTCATTGGTTCACCCTGAATCTAAAATAATAATATAATATTATTAAAGTCCTTCAGATAAAATTAATTCAAAATTAATTTAACTTAGTATTAAATATTACATATTAGGTAAATGTTTTGTGCTTAAATATCAAAAAGATAAATACTTAAACAATTAACAAAAATACCTATTTTTATAAAATCCGATGGACACGGGCGAGAGTAGTATACTAGTGACCAGTAAGGTTATGGATAAAATATGTCTTGAAATTTGAATGCTAATGAGTAAACTATAGTAATTATACCTTAATTACCTTATGAGTTTGGACTTTGTAGGAATTTGTTTTTTTAATACTATAGGTAGAAACTGTAGAACAAAATACACAGCGTGTTATTTGTCTTTTATTTTTGACACATTTTTTTTTTTTACAAAATGTATTTTAAATTAAGAGCGCATTTAAATTATTTGGAAAATCAATATTAATTTTAATTTTAATTTAATGCTGTTAATCGTCAAATTTTTAATCGTATTTTTACGTTGTTTTTCTTGTATTCTTTTCACATCACATACAAATATTAATTAACTATAATATTTAGGTAACTTATGTATTTATCTATAATTATATATGTATTTATATATTATATATATATTCAAAATATATATATTAAATAATAGAACAAAATTAGTATTCGTCTTTTAATATGTAATGTTTTTTTTGCTTTATTTTAAGTGTTTTTTTGTTTTTTAGTTTTATAGATTTACAAAATCCTTAGGAAAAATGATTATGAGCAGAATTCATAAAAAATGGGTATATTTATCGATTTTGCTAAATACGGTTGTCCTATAAAATCCCATCTTCATAATACAAATTGTATTGTAGAATAACGGAGTTGATTTTTTTAATCGTTAGAGGAGTTAAGATTTCTGTAAAACCAATAACTAATCTCTCGTTTGGGTCTAAATCTAAAAAATAATGTTGCACTGTGACAAATATCAAATTGCTATTTTGTTCGTGTCATATTAGTTTTTATTTGTTTAATTATACTTCAACGTTGGTATGTTATAGTCTATAACGATTCCCTGTATAATTACCCGCCTGGTATTCGACGATAAGAGTAAACCCTCTTGATCAAATTATACTATTTACATTAATATTCATGTTACAATCCGTCATTATTTTGTTTGGACAAATCAACTCGTTTCTATTTTATCAAAGAATAACAACCGTAATTATTGGATGAGTATAGTTCATAAAAATAATGTGTACACAGTCATCGATCGATTAATATTGCACACACGACGCAATTGGATTGGATTATGCCTATAAATTATTGTTCTCAATTAATGACCACGATCTGACCTCTTTATTATTAAATGTGGCTGGGGGCCAAGACTGAGGAAACAACTATGGTTTGTGATTTACATCAGAATAATATATATGATTATTGATTAGGTTATGAAAATAAGGGATGAATTATTAGTTATTTAAATAGTTTAGTTAATATGTACACAATTAGTGAAATTACTAATTGGTAATATATTAATACCTATATACAATGCATTGAAAAAATTTAAAAATTTTTGGAAGTAAAACAATTTTGATTTTCACAAATTGTTTTATTTGTAGGAAGAATAAATGTAGAATAATTATGACCACATGACGTTGTATTACATTTAGACATTTTTTGGATGTTCGGCGTCACTGTAGATATATAACAGCAATTAAAGTGATTGCTGAGTGCTAACAACGTTTTCTCTGACTACATGTGTTTAATATACTGAACAACTATCATTAGGGACAATCCGTTTTGGAAGTATACACTTGTCCTTTTTCACTCTAAGGATCAAACAGCCGACATCTACTTAATTTCATAAGCCGCTGACACTAATGCATTAGGTAATAATCATTAATTACTAAATGTTAATTATATAATAATTTATATACCCTTTAAACTTAAAAGGATACCGCACGTTCACAAATTGTTTATTGAAAATTGTGCCACTGGACTAATATGTTGTCGTCGAAAAATTTGCGACTTAAAAAAATAGGAAAACCTTACAATGCAAAATCATTTTTATTTTTTTGATCTCATTAATGAAAATAAAAAAAAATTGAATGTTTTAAAATCCATTATTCTTAATGTTATTCTTCAAACTCGAATCATTTTTTTGTGCAAGTGAAATTTAAAAAAAAATTGAAACTGAACTATAATATTATGATTGTCTTTTTCTCAACACATCTTTAAAATATAGCTTAAATCACACCTTTTACCGCAACATTCCTTAACTTAAAATGTGAATGCGGAATTATTCTCAATTGCAATGAAAAATTTTATATTGCATACTAAAAGAAATGGGTGTGTGGGTAAGATATTTTTCATGAATTATCTATGCTCGGTAAACGCGTATACTTACGTGTACCGATTTATAGATACACTATTATACATAGGGGCCGTGGATATTCTCAGACACCCTATGCCGACAAAAACATATTCATAATAATAATATATATATTATATTAAAATAATACAAACAGGACTAGAATTAGAAATTTGAATTTTTGAATTTTGGGAGTCCAAAGCAAAAAACATTGTGAGCCGATAGATCTATTAATTTTTTGTACACCCATTATCACCTCAAATAGTCTTCATGCTTTATAATAAAATATTTTTAAAAAAAAGCACATTTTCATATTTATTTTATTTACAAATAAATAATAACCTCGGCGACGGTTTCTTTTCATAATTATACGTTGAAATCGTAACATATTGAAATATTTTTTTTTTTTTTGGAATCTATCGGCAAAAAAAGGGAAACTGATAGAACTTCGTGGTGGACCTCTCAAAAAAAAAAAAAAAAGCTCGACCCTGGGTGTACGGGGCAACTAAATACCCTCCGTCGAATCCCGACCTCTGAATATACGCGTAAGCAGTAAGAACAAGATTTTAACGAAAAGTAAAAACGGACTCTCACAAAGTGCATATTGTACTCGTCGCTCTCTCTCTCTCTCTCTCTCTGTCCATCATCGTGACTCAATCGCGATCGCACCACTACGGATGATGTGCGGGCGGCGGCGGACGTAATGTGCCGTGTGATTGTGCGCCGCCGCCGCCGCGGGATTACGACGCGCGAGCGGTTTGACCCGCATGACGTGTGCGGCGCGCCGCGCACGCCCTCCGCGGAATCCGCCCGGGCGCGCGCGATTTGTATATAATACGCGCGCGCGCGCTGCCGCCCGGCCGCCCGCAAAGAGGGCCATTAGCCAACCGGGCCGGAAAAATGATCGCGCGCGATTTTGCCCGACGATTGTCCGCTGCAACCGACGGGCCGCGTCAAAAACCGCCCTCGCGGTCCGCTGCCGACGAGCGACGGTCGTTTCTCCGCCGCCGCCGCCGCGACCATCGAGTACGCCCGCGCCCGATCCACGACAGATTGACATTAATCTCACGGCTTTTTTATCGTATTAAAAAAATGTCATCGTTGTACGATTGTATTCGAAATAATAATATGGCAATAGCGTCGCGACGAAGATAAAAAAAAAAAAAAAAATCGTATGATGAAAACATCGCTCGACACGCGAAATCCGTCGGATGCAAAGTTTTCAACAATATTGTATACGACTATGATTTTTCGACCAAAATGCCCAAAACTAGATCGATTAATAGGCACCTACCTACCTACACGACAACGATAATGTTATCGTTTTGGAATATAAAAAGTTTCCAGCCTGATTTTAGAGGACGAATGTCACCATTCTCATTAAAACTGGAACCGGTTCGCCGACAAAATCAATCGATTTTTCTGATGAGTTTCTTAATACTGATATTGATATTCTCATCAGCGAAGTCCAAGCGATAGGTCCTAACTTTGGAATAAAAGTTTAAACAATTATTCTGATATTTATAAATTTATTTCAAAAGTTGTATAACGTTTTAATTCTAAATAACAATAAACGCAAAAATTCTATAACGTATAATTTGTAAATAGTGCAAAACGAAATGTTGATTTCAAATGCAAGTCTTCATTAAAATATGTTAAAAACATCTCTCTTGAGCGGTCGACGCACTTCATATACATCTAAGTAAATTGTTATTTGTGAAAACCGTTTCGCGTGTAGAACAACCACTCGTCCATACTTCTCCATAGTTTACTTTTGTGGTTGAGAAACCAAAATATTTCCACACACGCCAAAGAAAACATTGTTTATTGTGACGTAGTGTTTTTATTATTTGATATCATATCAATAGTATAAAAAGTTATTAAGTTTGAAAACATAAAATTGATTAATATAAAAATCATAATATAATTTTGTTTTTATTAAAAGCTGAGAGAATGAATGCATTGATTTTACAATGATGTGTTTTTAATTTTTATATAATTTTTTTTATGTCTGTTGACAATATGCTTCAATCTAAAATATTGAGGTTTATTTCTGATGGTAACACATTGGATGTAGTTTGTAATTTTGAGGAGGAGAGGTCAAAAGTAAAACAATTTCAAGTTATTTCCAAATTAATCGGGAAAAAAAAGGTTCCTCAATAATATTGCTCTTATAGTAATCTAACAATATCACAAATACAAAAGTATAACTTTATTGTATACTTTTAAAGTTTAAACTTTGGTGAACTTGGATATTTAAAGTTAAAACAAAGAATTATGATTTTTCCTAAAGCTATTTTAGTTATTTTGTTTTAATTCAGAAAATATTTATTGAAGCTTTGAAACTTTTTGTTACCTGTTTAATATTTATTATATTATTTATTAATTCGACTGACATTTTTCCCACCTGCCGTCATTATAAAATAATTTAACAACTTTCATGAATACGAAAAATTTAACAATGTTTGGAACACGTTTCTAGGTTTTTCGGACGAAGTATGCCAAACACGTTTCATTGAAATTAGTCCAAACAAAATTGCACCCTCCCCCGCCACATTAGAGAAGGACCGTTTTCGGTAAAAATCTAAATAACGGTCAGATGTTACTACACATATATTTAGTGTATTATAAAATATGCATATATAATTACTTTTTTTCACAATGCAACTTTATGGTAGATATAACTTTTAATTTAATTAAAAAAACAAATACAAAAAAGTTAGTTGAAAGTTCAAAAGATAAAAAATATTATACAGTCTTTGAACAAAAACTAAATAATAAGTTAAGCCTCTGTTTCAATTTTTTTTTTGTTAGAATATTTTATATAAATGATACGGATACACATTTTTCATAAAATTCAAATTTAATAATATATTAATATACCAATAAATTACAAAGATTGGAAAAATTAAAAAACAAAAAACTTATAAACACCATCCTATATAAAACGAATGTTATTAATCATAAACTCTATAAATAGCAAAACGTTTACAAAAGTGAAAATTAACTTTATATACTTATCTGCAGTCAGTTCAATTCCTTGTGCGACTAAAGAATAGCTATTCGATAAAAATAAAAATCAATGCTTTGATAAGATCCGTTTATGTTACGGCACTTGAGAACTGACGTAGGCGAGTTAAACCAATAATATATTATTCTCTTTCGATAAAAAAAAAAAAAAAAAACAATAAACAAACCATAAAAACAAACGGGAAAATCATATAAAATAATAGAATATAACATCTGAGCAATATATAGACCATAACAATATGCACTTGTGCTTTTCAAAGCGATTTCCCACAAATATAATATAAAACTGCATAAAATTCGAATTCACACAAACTCATTAAAACTCTTTAAGCTGTTATATCTACCTAAAAATGGCAGTATTAATTATTTTCTACAGACAAAATCGGATACGAAAATTGAACAAACTGATATTAATTCCTTATAACATTAATATCTATAGCCATACTCAAAATTCGGAGATGAATTTTTTTCCAATATATTTTGTGGCAACGAAAGTGTTGTGTAGCATATCGATTATATATTATGTAGGTACTTAGTTGAATGCTGATCGTATTTTAATGATTTTTTCGTACTTAAAAGAGTCTTTTAGCGGTTAAGAAAAAAATTCATTAGAATAAATACGAATAATCTGGTTAAAAAATCTTGACGCGAAAACCCGTATTTATAGCGAAATTATACAACCCAGTTTCGCTAAGCAATCGGAGCAAAAACGTATTTTGAATGCTGAAATTTATCGTTGCTTTCGTAGACACGTGATTATGGTATATAAAGATAAAAGATAAAAGATAAAAGAGCAAAGAGCAAAGACATCCGACAAATTTTAGGTACCTACTTACCATCTCATTTATAAGTGATTTTTCTTTGTCTAATTTTAATTTCGTCACACGCAGATATTAATAGTACCATTGCCATTGTGTTTGCAGGACGAGATAACAAACAATAAAAAATTATACATCTGGCATTTTTTTATCAAAATTATTTTGTTCCAAGATTTTTTTATCACATTTATATCAATGGAAATTGGAAAGAATGGCAAAGAAATAAGCTCTCCGATGCGCCATTTCTTATCTAAAAAAGCAAACGCTTTTCCAAGCAGCTATATCTTGACGTCATGGCTCGTGACATTTATTGTGAATGTGCTAAAAAGTTTTCTTTGAAATAAAAATAATAAAAAAACACATACAAAAACCATTACTGTGTACAAAATAATTTTCTAGAAACTTTTTAATCCCATTTCCAGTACAACGATTTCCAAAGCTTTTCGAATTTCAAATTAAACTTTTTGAATTACTAGTAAAAAAATATGATATGATAGCATATGATATACGAATTCAAAATTAATTTAATTTCGTAAATTTTTAAAATATAAAATAATTTTTATAATTAAATTATTATTTCTAATTACATATTATAGCTTAAAATATTAATACGTTCGATATTTAAATTAAAACCATTTATTAAAGCTAGTATTTTATTGACTGTTGTTAATTATTAAAATATGTGGGTATGTATGGAAATTAATCTAAAAAATTAATAAATGGTTATTAATAATGTCATTATTTATGAAATTGTTTTCAATAAAAATACAAAGTTATAAAAAAAAATCTATTCTATATAAAATCAAAATGTATTTTAATTATAATAAAATATAATATATGTGGCTACTCTTAATTTGAGTTTATAATTATAGATCAATCATTAAAATATTAATTGAATTAATAAATTATTAAAATTAAAACTGATGAGTCAGACTTTTGGTACCTTCCTATATTATTCAATTGTCAAATTTAAAATGTAAAAACAATAATATTAGACGCCACATGTTCCAAAACTTCCGTATAATGCAAAATATATAAAACAAGTACCTACCAAGACAATTCAATCTAATCCTTAGTATTTAATATAAATTATATCACATATTATTTTATTCTAGGTAGGTACCTACTATGCTTTTGTACTACTTTGGTTTAGACATAATTATTAATATTAGTTTTGGATCCTGATAGATGCGAGTAATGTATTGGTTTTAGAGTTATATTTTTTAAACTATTTTCCTAGTTGTAGAATAATTCCAATATTTTACTTAATTTTTCTTTTGAAAATATGGCGTTATATCTTAGGTGCTTACAGTTAGGTTTTAATAACAGATATCGTAGTTTAAAGGTTAAAAAATTAGAAATAATTTTATACGTTATACTAATTATTTATATAATTGGTAGGTGGTACTCATTATAATTTTACGAATCGACTGTCGTTTTTTAAATCCGTTTTAATCTTTTAATAGATTTTTATATTGAATGCATATTATTTTTTATACATCAATCTTTAGAAAATAAACCTAATGTTGTCTATTGATATTTATTGATATACGGACCGGATGAAATCGCAATTTGTCGAAAAAAATTAATTTAAATTTAATTTCCTGACACGACCTTACAAAATAACTGTGCCTTTTCTTTTAATACAAGAAAAAATAAACCTTTAAGCATTAAGATTTCTTTTGTATTAAACTTTTTTAATAAAATTCCATTATATAAAATAGTAATATTATAAACTCGGGCAGATGAATCTAAAGCTATTTATTTAGTTAATACCCAAATGACTTTTAAAAATGTATCAATAATAATTCTATATCAAAATTTGTGTCAAAATATAACTTTATACATTAAAAATTAAAATTGGATGTAAAAAATTACTAGTTTAATTTATTTTCTACATTTTTTGAACTTCTTACACCACATTTTATTCTGGTTTTCACTTAAAACGTTACCTATGTATGGTTGTAAAATCTAAACCATGAAATTATAATAACGCTTATGGAAAACCTGCAAATCGTAAATCTAAGTTTGAGAAAAAAAAAAATCAGGAATAAAATAGCCAAGTTAGGTGTATATATACGTATTATTTATAGGTATAATATAGTGGCGCGGTAAACAAGAACGATGACTATTCGCGGGGCTGTCGTGTGGAGGACGTTGACTTATCGCCTGCTGCAGGGAGAGAGAGAGGTTTCGAATTGAACGACTGTTCGTGGGTTTCGTAAAAAAGAGAAAAATAAACCTAAACATATTGTATTAAACACACACTCCAACACTATATACCTGCAGCGGTGACGGTGTGTATCCGATTTATTTTCCGGTCACATCGGAAGTGTATAAAATGTTTTGCAAAAGAATCTGTACGGAGGCGAACGGTCCGAAGGGATCGTGTGTACTTTCTCTGGTAAAAACTTCGCACGTACGAGGGAGGAAATGTGTGTGTGTGTGTGTGTGTGTGTGTGTGTGGGTGTGTGAGGATGGGCTATTAAGTGGCCCCAGGAGTGGGTGGAAGTGGGTCGGAGGGTTTCGGTATATATATTATTGTTCTCGTGTATATATGTATATATATATATATACAGACGCGGCGAAAGTTTCGGCACGCGCTCCGGTGCATGATTGATGAGAACTGGCGTTCAGTGTTAATGACGTCTAACAAGCTGCTATTCAAACCGTTCGCTCTTATCGGCAAACCTCTGTGGCGGGGGCGGTGGTCGGCTGAGGAGTGCGGGTTGAGTAGGGCCGGCTGAGTGGGGTCTGCGGCTGTGTATAATAATAATAATATGATATAATATAATATAATATAACGCCACCGCCGTCACGTGTGCCGAAGAGATTCAATGAAACAATATTTTTTTTTTTTTTACGTCGTTCATTTACACCAAACGTACACACTCCCGGACGCGCTCCCATCCCTCATATTCCACTCGAAACCGGTGCGCAGGGGATGGGAAAATAAAATCTGATGATAACCGCGCGACTATAATATATAGATCGATCGTTTGCAGACACACGACGTCTTCGCGATCGTCGCTCGCCCCAACATTATTATTATTATTTACTAGGTATTAAAATAATTATTATCATAAGCGTCGCGCTTCTTATCGACGCGTGTCATCGGCTGCAAGTTCCGGCCCGCCGGGAAAGCGTATTTCCTCCCGATAGTGCGATCAGCGTCGCCGCCACCGCCGTTTCATCATCGGCGAAACGAACTTTATAATAATAATAATATTATAATATAAAATATATCGGTGAGGCGACCGAAAAAAGCGGAGTTTTATTCGCCCGATATCGTATCGCATGTTATTATTATTATAGACGGGCGTAGAAGAATAAACGGTTTTTTTTTTTGTTATTTTTTACTTCCCCGAAAAAAAATCACGTTGTCGCCGTGTGTAATATATGTTTGGTTCGTCGAGGGGACTTTCGTATTTATAAATATTCTGTCCCGATCACTCCGCGCGCACACACACATATATATATATATATATATATATATATATATACACACACATCGGTGCAAAGGGGACGATCGAAATTGAAAGCCATCGCGGTATGAAAAAAAAAATTAAGGGATGCGCGTGTTTAATTAGTTTGGCGAAACGTCCTGTACGAAGTAATCTCCGATAGCTTCATTTATGAATATACTTCCTTTCGGAAGGGGGTCGTCGAGAGTTTGTATATACATTCATATAGCGCATTATTCGATTTTTCACCGTAGTCGGTGTTCAGACGAGAGTCGTGGATGCGCCTGCAGCCCATTATAATTTGTACAGGAACGAATTTTTATTAGACTGTAAGTCACAACTCGTAAATGTATACAAAAAAAATAAAATAATCCAAACTGCTTGCATATTATTGTATATTGTGGTTCCATCACGAGCGATGCGAGCGAAAGAAATACTATTATAACTATATATATACACCTACCTACCTACTATAGACACATATAACAATATCAATTTGTTGTATACATTTGAAATGTAAATGCAAATAAAATTAAAACCGAATTAAGGAATATATGGACCTCTCACATCGTGATACACTCATAAAAAAGCCTATTTATTATAAAAATAAAATTAATAGTATATCGCGCACACACCCAATACATTTTAATTTACAAATCGTTTTTACATTGCAGGACATCCGAGATTTTTCAACCAACTTTCTTGTGGTCTGGACATCGTGTCCATGGCAGGTGAATGGCTGACAGCAACGGCAAACACGAACATGTTCACGTACGAAATCGCTCCGGTGTTTATTCTCATGGAAAACGTGGTGTTAACCAAAATGAGGGAAATCATCGGCTGGAAGACCGGGGACTCGATTTTTGCTCCAGGTGACATTATATTAATATCAATATTATGAAACAATTATACGATTTTGATTATTGCTCAGATTGGAAAAAAAATAAGTAGAGGAGCTCAATCAAATGATTTAAAATCTGCGTTTCAAGTGCAAAATTATTTAATACAGGCTTCCCCTTCCGGTCTTGCCTACATTTTAGATACTAAATTTCAGCTGCATGTAGATATATATAAATTCCAATTATAATATATTATGTATTTATGCAGTAAATAAGTGAATATTAACCCAATTTTTTGAAAATGTATCCGATTACTTTTTATACATTAAATTACTTACAAAAGGAGATTTTTTTAAAATAATTAACATTTTCATTTCGATAGTAATCCTATACGTCATGTTGCAGTAGAAAATAAAAAAAAAATCATAACTATATCTGTGATAGTATCTTAATTCGTGATTCGGACGCATACCGACACTAGTCCATAGATATTTGTATAATACAGTAATTTATTGTACATTTCTGTGCACCACTGCACTTGACAAAGAATGAGAGTGATATAATTATAGGGATCAAAAATAAACAAATTATACAAGAAATAGAAAGGTATTATTGGTAGTCTAAACCAGATAAAAAATTAATACCAAAAATATTAAAAATTGTAAAATGTATTATGATGTCATTGACAACAATTTAAATCCACATTTTAATAAAAATTATTTCGGCAATTTAATTCCGTCCTCATGTCCCAATCAAAAAAAAAAAAAAAAAAAACAGTAGAGGAGCTCCGTTCCCTGGCGCACTCTCCTCCCACGCTAGGGCCGGAAAAGTGTGCGGGAATTCGCTCAGGTGGACATATAGTTGTTTTTTTATTATTTACATAATATAATATTATACAATTCGATTAAACGCACTGTAATGACATGTTTTCCCGACAGGTGGATCGATATCGAATATGTACGCGTTTTTGGCCGCCCGTCACAAAATGTTCCCGGGATACAAGGAACAAGGACTTCACTCGATCAAAGGACAACTGGTCATGTACACATCGAACCAAGTGAGTGCCCGCAATCCGTTTCCGTACCATATATACAATTACAATATAAACTGTACAGCGTTGTTTAAACGGTTTTATTTTGGACAGCCGTTGTCTGTTGCGCGCGTTACGGTTTTTGAAAACCGTATCGGGCGAGGGCGGAGGGGTAAGTCGTTTTTCGACACTGATAGAATATGTACCTACCCCGTTGAGCCCGTTTATACACTGACGCGGACCGACAGTTTCGGTTGACATGACGCGCGGCAGACAAATGAGTGGATTAGATTACGAAGGACGTAACACGATATATTATTATATTTTATCACATAGAACGTTGCTCTGTACTACGTATATAATTTTACCGCCGAATGGGCTCATCTCCGCAGAATTGAGCGCCCGGATAACGCGTTTGTTATCAATAAATCGTAGGCCCTTTTGATGCGAAGCTCGTGGTAAACTATAAATAATCGTTTAGCTTTATACAACATTGGATAGAGTTACACGATTTATAGAGATAAGTAGGTATAGCAGTGACTGCGATTTTATTCCGTCTGCAGACGTAGCACATATTATTATTATGACGATGGTCTAGTGCACGAGTGTGGTAAATGACATTTTTTGCAAAAACGATTTAAGTATACTCTATAAAATTCTTCGTTTCATTTTTCATCTAATGCACAAATGTCGTATGTGTTTATTTTATATTTTATCCACTAGATTGTATTGCTGTTTGAAATACGTATTATGATTTAAAAATAATTCTGCGTTCAAATGTGTCTTACTTACAACAAAATTATTCCAATACAACTAAGTATATTCATGTTTATTTTTTTAAATTTCAAACATGTCAAAGGAAATAATTATAATAAAAACTAGATGAATAATAAAAAAAAACTCCGATGACTTCAACCCAAAATTTGTGTAAAAACGTTGTAAACTTTCAAATGCCTCTACTAAACTAATTGTTAAATGTCACCTACAAGACTTGCATTTGAAATCAAAATTTCGTTTCACAAACTAAAAGTTATACAATTTTTGCATTTATTATTAATCAGAATCAAAACATTGTACAACTTTTGCGATTATTGTTTATCGTTAAAAATAATATCTAATACGGGGAATAGGCCGGATTCAGAACATAATAAATTATCGGATTGATCGCTAAAAGATTGATTGCTGAATTACGTGGAATAAATATTTCTACGAAACCGACATCATAACTTTTAATTAAATGGATTTTAAATTATTTCGTTATACGTTATGTTTTGTTTAATTATGTATTAAAAATTAATCGTTATGTTTTATTTTGTGATATTTAATTATTTTTGTTTACCGTTTTCCGTTTTAATTTATGTTTACAAATTTTAATCGTTCTTTGTCATAATCATAACGCTACTATAATGTTTGCAAGCCCTGGTCACTTATCACATTAGTGCACTTAGTTAGACCAGGGGTCTCCAAACTACGGCCCGCCAAATGACGGTAAATAAACTAAAAATATATGTATGTAACTTTTGCTCAAAAAAATAATTTCTCGACTTAAAATTCAATTCCAATATCGTTTTTCTGACCTTGACGTCAAATCTGAAGAAATCAGTATTTTTCAGAATCCGTTTAGTTGTAATGTTGAGTAGTTGCTTTTAGTACCCTACAAATGGAAACGATTGATTTTCAATGCGATGATGCATTAAAAATCAAATATCGCGAAAAGACTTTGGTTGATTTTTATAAATTTCTTTCAGATACACAATATTTAAATTTAAAAAAATTTGCAATCGAATATATATCTATATTTGTTACTACTTATTTATGCGAACAAACCTTTTCTAAATTGAAATACGTTAAATCGAAATATAGATCAGCCATGTCTGACAAACATTTGGAATCAATTTTGAAAATTGGAACGAGTAACACAGAACCTGAATTTGATTGGCAGAAAAACATCAATTTCGTGCTTCTCATTAATAAAAAATTATTATTAAAATTAAATATACGAGTATTGGCATATTATAAGAATTATTTTTTAAATATTTAAAAGTATATATATATTTATAAAATTAAAAATTGTAGGTGTTCATACATTTTGGTTCTCTAAAAGCTTTTTTATTTTATGTGGCCCTCGAATAAAAAAAGTTTGGGAGACCCCTGCATGCACTCTATACCGTCGGTAGTATTATATATTCCGCGCGAGATTTGCCGAACCCGTGATTTGCACATATGGGTCATTGCGTGCTGAATTCGACGGCGTTTACAACATCGAAACACTACGAATATAGTATTATATATAATGTGTAATAATTATATGAAATTATTGAACCGTGCAACTCTATACGTTGGCTAAGGCGTAATTATTTCATGCGGCTACCTACTATCCAGTGTACGCATAATACAACCATTTTAAATGTAAACATTTATGTAACAATTATGTGGATAATAGCATTGGTTATAGATGATAACTACCTGTTAGTTGCCAATAATATTGTAGCCTAATATTACTACCAATGGTCAATGATAATAGTCATTATTTCAGAAACTGCAGACAGTGACGTTGGTGATGTTACGACAAGTGTACGAATAACGGCGATACCTAGGATTTACCGATTTCATAAAATAGACCGATTTCGGTGGAAACCTAGGATACACAAAATATAGTTTTGTCGAACACCTCCTAATGGTCTTTGTAGTTTGGACTTCTACAAACGAGATGTTGTATATCTTAGAATGAACAATCAGTGTTGGCGGAAGTCCGAAATTTTTTACTAATTGTGGGATATTTTTTTATTTTTTTATTAGGTACTACATTAACTATTACTAAAATATGTTAAATACACATACTTATATTATTCTCATATATGACGAATATATGATGACAACAAACTTATATTAATATTTTCTATTACTTCAAAAATTGATCGCCTGGATACAAAAGAGCCGACACTCAACTTTTCATCTTATGCGAAGAAAATTATTTAGAATCTGCAATAATTCCAGTTAATGAAATTGTCTTTTGTCAAGCAATATTGCAATAACTGTCTTTGACTGGTGGACAAGGGTTTATAAAATGGGACCGTTTGAAAAAATGCATTACAAACCGATGTGAGTTTGTGAATGCCGATCCAAAAATATATTGTGCAGCTTAAGATGTCACAGTAGCCAAGTCTGCACAAATAAATAATTGTTGTTAATAAAAATTTAACTTATATAAAAAAAAATAATAATTATTATTTCAATTTTTACAGTAATATGTAATAATTATATAAATTTGTTGTTATTATATTATATAATAATATAAATATGTGCACGTATTTAATATACTATAGTGCCTAATAGCTAATGTAGTACTTATCCAATATATTTAAATAATAAAAATTAATAAATTATCATTTTTAAGTTATATTTTTAGTTATTTCATATTGTTTTTGTATAGGAATTGAATACTTACTAGCTTCGTAGTTTTCAGTTTAATGAGAATGTTAGGCACACACGTTCAATTTTTTTAATGACTGCAATTCACAATAAATATTTATGCGTTCTTATTAATTTATTAATTTCCAAAGGCACCCATCGAGTGATTAAAAGGGTGAAGATATAAATCAGAACCTTTGTAACACTTTTCTTTACTACACAACTCGTAGTTTAAAAAAATCTTATTAAAGAAAAATAATGTTTTCAAAAAACATGTTTTACACACATATTTCATCTGATGGATTACTCTTTTTCAGAATTTGTATGAGCCCATACTTTTTGGTGGATTCCCTCATCGTTAATACCAATAGTAACTATAATATATAAACGAAATTACAACTGTGGTGTTATAAATGTTCAACGCAAATAATATAATTACTTTGATATAGAATAATAATAAAATGTAGTAAATGCAATTAATCTAGTGGTGATGTCGAGGGAATAGTATATTGTATAGGAATCAACGAAGAATCCCTTTAAATTAAAATAAAATCTATTTATAAAGCACATGCTTTTGTACGTACTTGTTGTACATATTTTAGTTTGACTTATTATTTTTGTCTTTTTTCCGTGTAGTTTGATTTGTTAGTCAGTCCAGTTGATCAAAAATATACATTTAATTTTATCAAATTAATTTCCATAATAATTAATAGTCTTATATTATTATTTGCGTATAACTGCAGTCTGAATATTATATAATATTTTGCGAATATATATTATTATTATTAAGTATTATTAACATACGCGTGATGATGTATATCATAATACATATATAGATAGGTACCGTTTTTTGTTTTCAATAATTCTCGAAGAGGATCTTATTTATCAATTGAAAAAAGAACCCTGACGTTTGTATACAATGGTACAAACGCCACCAATATTAATTTGAAAGAGGGCGGATGTTTATATTTTAATAACACATCGCTCGACATACAGAAAACAATCGACGGCCTTTGCGATGCACATGCGTGCGGTGCAGCGAACTAGAAATTAAACTACGCTCACTCGTCTACCAAAATGAACAATATGTGCATAAACCGTGTGCGTGTGAGTGTGCGAGTTCTGCCCTGAGCGCCTGCAATGCCGCGCGCATTAACGTTGTAGGGGTGTATTTTTTATTTTCCAATTTTTTTTTTTTTTTTTTAATTTAAAATAACACAAATGCCAGGAGCACCACCGACCGCGTCGTATATATACATAAAAATGTACGCCTATAATATATATGTATATAGTGACTACTCAGTCGTGTAAATCAGAATATTCGGTCGCCGAAGGAACGACGCGCATGATACCAAACGATGAGCTGGTAATAATAAAATATAGAGCTGGGGTGACTTCAATTTTTTTTCAGCAGAAATCTACTAAAAATATATTTTACCTCGAGGATCGATTTCCATAAAAAAATTTTTTTATTATATAGGTTAGGCGGTTAGGTGTTTCCAAAAAATAAATTTTAACATGATCGACTTTGAAATCGTCCACAATCGACCGTTTGGTCGCCCCTGATATAGAGCAATATACCGCAAGCTAATAGAGAGAATATTCTGTGTAGGTACTGTTTAATAAATATACGTAAATAAAATCATTCATCATAGGACGTATAATTGGTCGGTGTTCAACCTCTAAACCGTTCCACCGCGTAGTAGTATCACAGTAAATCAATAATATAGTTTATATCATGTTAGGTATGGAATATCAGATTCTATTATTAGTACAAGTTTAGTATAAGGTTAGGTGTTTATGTGTTTATGTGTTTATGTGACGACTATTTATATTTTAGTATTCTTTATATTACATATTTTTCCCAGTCTGATGATAAATTATTTGATTTTTAAAACTAAAATAAAATTTTTAGAAAATTTTCAACACTACAGTGAGAAACTAAAAATAAAGAATCTGATAATACACTTAACTGTAACGACAATGAAAAAATATTGCTTTTAGTAATAGAGAAAGCTTCAATGGATTATTTCTATGATTTAAAATGTATACATTTCAACGAATAAACATTAATTGAATTTTGTCAATACCTTTATCATCGTGCATTACTCCAATATAACATAATTATGATTAAAAAATAATTTCATAATCAATGAAATAAAGTTATACAAAATTAATCACAAGAATAAAAATGTAATTATTATGGAGTATAATTAATTTCATTAGGTAACTAATTTTTTTATAGTCAAATTTTATTTATTTTTTACATGAATCTTTATCCTTTTTTTTTCAATGATTCAATGGAAAAATATTTATGGAAATTTAATAATTTAAAATATTAAAAATGTAATCTTCGTAGAGAACTTTAAGCATCGATTAATCATTAGTTTTTTTTTTTGCTCGACACTGGATACTGATTTATTATTATTATTTTTTTTTTGTCTTACGGTTTTAATCGTTTTCGCTCTTGCAGCACAATATCTCAATCTATTTTGTTCGGTTTTATGTACATTCTTGTCCTAAAGTAATATTTTTATCCGTCATAAAATATATGATCGCGTTGCCTACTCGGGACTTGTATATTGTATAATAATATAATATACATGTACAACTCACTGCAGCATAGTTGCCCGTCTATATATTATTATATTATTGACGCGAACTTTTCCCGTTCAGCCTAAAGCCTTAAATCTATATATATATATATATATATTAAACAGACGGCTTTTTTCCTACCCTTACAGTCGTACACAGAATACAAGGGTGCGCCTTTTATCGCTCTTACGATTTCCGTCTGCCCGGACAGATCGAAACGTTCAGGCGTACATACAAAACCGTGACAAGAGAACGACTCCAGATGTTGCTGTGCACTTTGAATTTTGATTCGGTCGGGCGTGTGCATGCGTCGAGTACAACGCGATGGGTTTTTGCTCACAACAACAACAATAATAATAACGTGTTAGAGACTAAAACGGATCTATTGTTTTCCGCGTACTAATGCACTATAATAATGATAAATAAGAGGTGCCTACTGCGCAGCGATGCCGCGGGTCATGATATGACATCCTCGACCACCGACAAGAGCGTGGTGTGGTGTGTGTGAGCCCATTATGACGTGTTTTACATAAATTGCAACTGTTTTATGTTTTATACGTACCTAATGTAATTTGTAAGTACCTGCGATGTGTGCGATGAGCAATAATTGAAGTGTTACACAGAGAGCTGCAATGGCAAAGGGAACATTTTTCCCGGGGCGCCTTGATAAAACTGCACACGTGGGCGGAACCCGTTCGCGCATTGCACTTTTGAAACTTTATCCAAAAATAAATATATATCACAACTTTTTTTAAAAGATTTTGTCTTCTTGACCGTCATAATATAAGGTGTTCGGAATTTTTTGACGCCGGACG
>JACXSJ010003064.1:0-30696 GCA_014851325.1 Pentalonia nigronervosa
TTTTTTCAAGAGAAGGTTACACGACAAATATGGTAAAATTACCGTTGTGAAAATTGAAAACATGCAGTGAAGGAACAAAATATATATTATGATATGCACTACTATAACAGCAGTTATATAAAAATAAAAGGATTTATTTATGTAATATTTTTTTCATGATTTTGGAATTGTTAGTTTTTTAGGCATTATTAAATTTTTATTGTTGATCAGTAAAAAAAATGTCCTAAGATTGAACATTTTTGCTGTATCCTACAAATACTATCAAATTGATAGTTTTGTTGAAACCTTTTGGAGTTGAGCTCTTCAGTAGTGGCAATCCCCTTTCACGTAATCTCTGACATTGGTATGCATATTAACTGAATCCTCAGGCAAGATACACCTGGGCTTGGTCACATGTCACACATATACTGCCTAAACTTATAATATATTATGTGTCTATTCTCGTTTGGTTTTGCAGGAATTTTTAGAACTTACAGTTTTCATCTTAACATTTGTTTTAATAATATTCTATGATTTTGTTGAACATTTTAAAGAGAATCTTTGCAGTAACGATGTACTGTATTCCTATGCCTCGTGCATATTTCATATGGTGTCGAGTTATGTGTTTAAAAATAATGTGTTCGAAAAAGCATATGTTCAAATGAATTTTTGTTCGAAAAGTTCTTAATTATTATATTGGTATAGATATTAAGATATCTATAGTATATTAATAGCCATATATTCCGACTTTATACCACTAACCAGGGAAATATGGTTAGACGCGTATTATAACATTAATATAATATCTGATATAGAGAAATAACTTTAATGTATTCGTTATGTTATTGTAAGCGTAATCATAATATGGGTTTCTGTAACATACCGGCTGTAATTTACCGACTGCTGTTATATATTCTCAATTTTCAGATCGAACGAATATGTCGACGTGTACTAATAAAAATAAATTAATATCTACTATACATAAAAAAAAAAAATATGTTATTAGTAAATTAATATGAATATATGTTTAATAAAAAGAATTTTTGTAAACAAGATAAAGAAAATGTGTATTATTGGATCTGTGTCAAAAAATGTGGTGCTACGTTTCGAACAATTATTAAAAACAATGAACATATTAAAGACGAATCGTATATATTAATGGATCATTCATACACACCAAATCCTATAAAAAAAAATAAATGCAAAATAATTAAAAATAAAATTAAAACTGCTGCATTGCAATCTCAAGATAATCTACACACAATTTACCAGAGGTAAATAATTAGAGTTCCTTCTATTATATCTTCACAAATTAATAAAAATGCATCAAAACAACTTATTAAAAGCCAAAAAAAAACATAAATTAATCGAACATTCTTGTGTTGAACATTTTAACCCTCCACTTGAATTGAAAAAAAACAATTTCTGTTCAAGATTTTTTTAATCAAGGAAATTGACGATGATAACAATGGAATTAAAATGTTTACAATAGTTCAAAATTGTTTTTATTTAAGATAATCAAAATTTTAGCTTGCGGACGGATTCCTAGTTTTTTTATACAATTATATACATATCATGGATATATTAAGAGAGGAACGACCAGATATGTTTACTATTAGTGTTTACTCTTATGACAAATCAATCTGAAAATTCATATAAACTAATGTTTACAGCACTTAATAATTTTGTTATTGAACATAATATTAATTTTAAAGATAATACAAATTTTGAAATTATTACTGATTTCGAAATTGCTACTATCAATGCTATCAATATCCATATTTTTTCATTTGCAACGCAATGCACGCGCGTTTTTTTCACTTTTCGAAAAATATTTATCGTCACATATAAACAAAAGGAGGGATTAACGACCAAGTATATAGAAAATCAAAACATTAACTTACTTTGTCGACAATTACCAGCATTAGCTTTCCTTCTAGTTTCTAAAATATCTATACACCACGAATGTTAATGCCCAGCCTTTTTAATATCATTAATAACACATTTTCACATATTTTCCTAATAAATATATATTTTATTATATATTTAGGTCAACTAAAGTTGGAAAAAACTTAAAGCTGAATTTTCAAATGATGAAAGGGAACAAAAATTAATAGATTACTTCGAAACAACGTATGTTACTGGTAAATCAGTGAGATATCACGGACAAAATGTAAAAATAAGACCACCGTTATATCCGCTAGAATTATGGTCAGTAGCTCAACGGGGTTGAATATAAATTGCCACGCACTACTTATAACACTGAATCTTGGTATAGTCGTTGAAATAGGTAATTTTCAAATTAATTGAATATATAAATTTAATGTTTTATAGTATAATATTGTATTAGATTGATATCGAAACATTCAGGTGCATATAAATACTACTTCTTCAAAAAATACATAACGAAAACGAAAGCTTATTGAACAATTTATTCAAGGCAAAATTGCAAAAAAAATTAAGGTATTCCGAAAATAATATAAAGAAAGAATTAAAAATTTAGTTTTAAGATTTAAAAATAGTAATTAAAATAACATCGAGATTTTAAGAGGCATTACATGCAATTTAAACTTATAACTTGACTATGTTTTTTTTTAGATTCTGAGTGAAGCGATGAATGTATTGATTTTATAATGTTGTGTGTTTTTTTTATTTTTATTTTTTGTGTTTGTGTCATCACGTTTAAGTGCAGTAAAAGTGCTCCGATTTTCTTCATCAGTATCTTTCCTAATAAGAAAATGAATTTAGTTAGTACTTTAGGCCGTCAAAAGTAAAAAATTCCCAACAGTTTTTAAACGCGTAGGGATAAAGAACAAAAAAATTAAAGGAAAAACAGGAATTTTTACGCAAAGCCAATTTTTGACAAAATCGATTTGGTTTTTTTTGGTGCAACACCAAATGTAATCACAGTAGATATATGCAATTTTCACAAAATGTTTATATAAGCATATTATATACTCCATAAAATTTTCAGGTTTTTTTTTATTTTTTTTTTTATTATTGCCGATAAAAATGTTTTCAATTCGTCAAATAACTTGAAAATATAATAAAATGTTCTTCATAACTTGTTGTAAGTGAAAATTAAAAAACAAGTAAAGCGTAAGTCTCTAATAGTTTTTTATAAGCATCTAAAGTGAAAATTTTGAGAAAGTACATAAAAATCATGAACATTTGCACTTTTTTTTTTCTATTAGAAAATTCATAAAATTGTTTCTATCAAAATCTGAGATTGATTTTAAAATTCAAAAACAAGGATCTCTAAGTTTTTCTACCTTTCTAAAAAAAAAAAAAAAAAACCGGAAAATCAAAGTAATTTTTTATGAGAGTGTTAAATTAGACATTGAATTTTCTTATTTTGATGTAATTCAAAATGGTAAAAGTTTCAGGAAGACGTTTGAAATTTTCACAAAATATTTTGATTATTATTTTTTATATAAAAATAAAAGTAAAATAAAAATATTTTGACATTTTTTAGCTAATTGTAGGCCTAAGCAATTTTTGTTGTTTTTCTTTAAAAGTCGATAAGAAAAATTTCATTGAGTTAAATTTCTTGAAAATTTAAAACAAGATTCCCGATTCTTTATAAGTTGGTAAAATAGCAAATAAAAATTAATAAAAAATATATAGCCACATTTTTTTTATAAGCATTTAAACTTCGAATTTTGACCGAAATTTATCATTGATAATTTGCAAATTATTTTGTAATTAAAAATTTATAAAATATTTAGTTTTTATAGCTATGGATTGAAAAGTCAAAACAAGGTTTTTCGTAACATATTTTAAATTCAGTTTTAAATATATTAAAAATACAAATTCACATTTTTTTTTATAAGCCTTTAAACTTTAAATGTTAATCAAATTCTTCAAAATTTTGAATGCTTGTAAATTATTTACTAGTTAAAGAAGTATAAAATAGTCAGTTTTTATAGCTAAGGATTAAAAATTTTGAACAAGGCTTTTTGAAAGTATTTAATAGTGTTTACCAGTCTGTTAAAAAATGATTTTATTTATTAATACTAACTTTATTCAAATTGTTACAACTATCAAAAGTTTGGAAAAATCATATACGCCCTTAGTTTATATGATAAATATTATGGAAAACACTTTTACACAACTTGAGTAGATACCAGGATAAAAAGGAGAAGTAATAAAAACAAAAATATTGCAACTTCAACAAAAAAACAAAGAATACAAATTTTTAAAAAATATTGAACAAATTTTTAGTGTAAATAACACAGCACAATTACCGGAAAAGTGTTTACCGTCTATGGTAGCCAACTTGCAATATTTTCCAGTGACTTTAGTTGACGTCGAACGGTCATTCAGCATATACAAAAACATTCTTACAAATTGTGATACTAAAAATGACACCGAAACACGTGGAGAAATGTATAGTTATTAATTGTTATTGAAAAATTAATTAAATTAAATAATTATATAATTAAATAATTTAAAACCATATTAAAAAATAATAAATTTAAACTTTTTTTTTTTAATATTAAGAGACTATTTTGCATATTTAAAGACATAAAACATCATATATCTGGTATTTTAAAAAAATATTAAGAGAATATATTGCCTATTTGAAACGACATAAAAACATATTTTAAGGATTTTAAGAGAATATAAATCCTACCTCTAACAATGATTTATGTCATTGAATTCAAATTTAACACATCTATGAAAGTGATCTACTTGACGCATATTGTACAGCAGAGCGGTGTTTACTTGCCGACTTTTTTTTTTTGTGTCAGTCATCACGTTCTTTTTTTTAACAATGAATTTTATGATTTGAATTAAAACTTATTTGAATAAAAATTCATTCGAACGATGTTTTTATCGGACACTTTTCATTTAAACGTATCATTTTCGAACATATAACCCCTGTCATTTCATATAACAATAAATGCCTGATAAAGGCATGTTAATTATTATTTACAAGCTAATATTCCAGAAACTTACTACAAAAGTATTTTTGACATAGTATTGGTAAATTTTCAAATTTTGTTTACAATTCATGATTTATTTTTGCAGACGAGTGTTTCAAAAAGTTTCCAAAGTTACACATTTATATTTAATTTCGAATAATGTTTTAAAGACTTTTTAATATTATATTGATTATATTATAATTGTTTTAATTAAATTTGTAATTAGTTATTTTTTTGTTAATTACTGGCTTTACTACTTACTATATACGTAATATTATAAACCCCATTCGTATAAAATTGTGAGAACACGGGTATTTATATATATACATATATGATATAAACTGATTTTATAACTATAACTATAATTGTATTATTAAAAATGTATAAAAATATCACAATTGTCGTGAGATATCGGAATAATTTAAAGATTGTTAGTACAAGGCGAAGATAAATGTGTAGTGAGTGAACTTATGACAGTTTTTATAAAAAATAATCTTTACAAGCAAAATAAAATAATATTTCATACCTTTATAGTGAATTGTAAATTAATTTAAATATAATATCTTATTGTGTAAATTACTTTATCGTTATATAAACATTTTGATTTATTTAATTTATCACGAGATTTAGTTCAAATTGTTTAAATAACAAACATTAAAAACACATGAGTACTTTCATATTATAATAGATTTCCATACTATAAATTCAGCATACATTTATTATTTAATAATTCAACTAACAATTATTATCTCCTATTAAATATTTTCTATTTATATCATTCAGATTAATGTCAACATATTATTTTAATCTGAACAATTATTTACAGTTAAATTAGTACGCTCAGATCAAAAAGGGATACAACTCAGAAGTTTATTAAATTAACATTTTGTGCCTATTATATTATGTAATTTATAAAACAAATAATTTAGTTTTATAATACACATCAGAAGATTATATTTCTTTTCTAAATAATTAAAATTTCTTAATATTGGCCTAAACATAGAAAATAAGAATATGCTATATTATATAATATTCTTATTAGTTTATAATAAATACACAAAATAAATTTCAATAAGATGATAAATAATCATACATGTGCTAAATTCGTATAAATTTTAAGTCATTGGTAAAATAAATGATTAAAAAAAATGACTAAAAACAAAATGTACAAAAATACGTAATATTATTGTATATAATTTTAATGCATAAATAAATCGTGTTAAAATATTCAAAAATCAATTATGATTTTGTAAATATCAAAAATTACTTCATTGCTTATGAAAAATGACATTTATATTAAAATATCACGTTGTCACAAACTTTCATAGAACATATAAAAATACTATTATTTTTAATAAATTCACATTTAACCAGATGAACAATTTAATTTTAAGTATTTTATCTACAATGAATAATTATTGTGGTACAAAATATTCGAAAATTGGCCAGCTAATATTATTATTCAATAGGTACCTATTACATTAAGGTAGTACAATATAATAATTTGGATACTAGTGTACTACATTCGATAGTGATATCGGCTCTATGCAATTTTTTAATTTTGATCCCATGAGAAATATTTCCTCGTTGGTAAAAATAAAAAGAAACATAGGTAATTATAAAATACATCAAGAAAATTTTATTTAAGTATATAAAAATAAGAATAAATTTACCTATAAATCAGATTATTTAGCTATCTACATTAGACATATCAGATTTATGTAAAGTAATAAAAATAATAGATAGTATTATTTGATATTATATTCTTTTGTAATAATAATACTGAATTTTTTCCTAATTTTACATTACATTTTAAAACATCACAATGTGTATTCACGACTACGAAAAAAATATATAAATCATTCCCATATTAAAGTTAATATTTCCTAGTATCTAATTTCTAATGTTTATGAAAGTAAAAACTAAACATTTAGTACATTTGAATCTCTGTACGAAAGAAGGAAAGGGGTTCGATGTAATGTATATGTCATAAATTGAATTTGATATTATTATTGAGTTAATCGACCAGCGTTGTCACATATAAGACGAATTATACACGGATAGATAATTTTTATTTAATTTGACTATATTTTACTGATCGGACCCAGTAGCTATTCCGTGAGTTACAACCAGCGGCGATAACAGAATAATAATAACTGAAAATGACAAATTTCGGATATCAAGTCTGGAAGGGCATAGGGTTTGTACAAAAATTAATGACGTTAGGAATTATTGAACGAAATAAATATTATAATGTTCAATATTCATAATATGACATAACATTCGATGTTAATGTGATATGTTTTTGTATATCTGTCAGGTTTATTGTATTTTTATAAATTGAAATTAAGATGTATTGAATTCAAGCAAAATATTGTATAGGTATACTATCTACTGCAAGATTATAACTGTTTATAAAAATAGAATAGGTACTTATATTAATTTTCTAGTCGTTTCTAAAAAGATACCATTCACCATTTAATGTTTAAAAATAAACAATAAACCTATAAACTATATATATTGAAATAAATCAATTAATCACCGACTCTAAATTATCAGATATAATACTGATTTCATTAGATGATTCTACAAAAATTTTTAAATTAAATAAATAATATTACAATCCATTCATTGTGAGTATAGTACTCAATTTTATTTTGATTATATGTCTGAAGAAACGAGAATAATTTGACTGGGAAAGCAGACAGTAGTGTCACCCAACTAAAAAAAAAAAAAATTAAAATTAACTATCTCAATTCAAAAATGGTAATAGGTGTATCTAATTTATTTAATTTATTTAATTTGTATTTAAAATGTATTTAATTTATTTATTCAACTAAATATGCGTGCATGTGAGAAAAGACACCGTAGAAAAGAATGTTCTATGTTTTAACGTTTGATATTATGTTTTATATTTCGTTTAAAATTAGAAATTCTTATTTATTATAATAATGTATAATATTATGTTTCCATTATACACTGTATTTAAATTAATTTTCAAACCAGTAATATGATATGAACAGATACATAAACTTTTAAAGACATTTGTGTATATTATATTAAAAATAAGTGTATAAGTAAACAAAATTGAACAAAGCCTTCATTTAATACATTTTCTATAATAATTTCAACAAAATGGTCATATGAAGAATGAAGGTAATACGAAATCATACACCACTTTTTTTTTTTGATTTTGTCACCGAATGGCACTCATAACTCATAACAATATGAAATGAACCGTAGCATTTTGCATGCGGAATTTGAAGGGAAGAATAGAAAAAATTTAATTTTATCACCACTTCACCCAATACTTGTTGTCGAGTATGTATATAAGTATTTTACACCACGTATAATTCTACTTTTTCTTAATCAATTATTGTGTTCGTAAAAAAAATCAACAATTGTTTTTGATTATTAAAAAAAACAATACTTTTAAAACAGAATTAATTAAAATTAATAGTTACACGACGTATTGTATAGGCAAAAGTGATACATGACCACGGGTACCCAAAATATTATTATTATACTCGTACGTAATAATATTATCAAAATATTATGTTGTTGTTTGAATTTATTTTAGTTAAAGAATGAAACAAGTTTTACAAGCGACTGAACAGTAAAGGGCCTTAAATCGAATGGGAATTGACCGTCCATAACACGCCGGTCACCCTTATCCAATGATTTAGCGGCCATACTTGCAATATCCATAGTGACGGATATTTACGCTGTTTACGACTAACCTGAACACCAAAATTTTATATTTTTACAGTTCTGAACCGAAAGAAAATGTATATAATCATCGTCGATTACTGTGGGGAAAAACAAACTAGTATACTACCATCCACATATCAAGCGCATTCAGATGTTATATTTATTTTCCAACGCTATTTTCGGATCTGATTATGTACCGTCTATCATATTTTCACCGTGATGATATTTTTAAAGATTAATATCATTTAATCATGACAAATGTTTTTAGGTACATTTTTATCAACGAAATCATTTTTTAAAAATTCTAGCTTAAAATGATCATAAAAAATATTGTAGATATTTTAAGCTCGCCTTTTTTTTAATTGCAGTATCAACAACTTATGAGAAACATTGTATTATATTTATTGAGCTTACATTTTTTACAAACAATTTTTAATAAACTTTTATAGGTACATTTTTTGTTTTAAAATTCATAAAAATAAAATATTCAAGATTGTTTTTTTTTATCATTACGAATTACACAAATTTAGCACATATTTTATTCAATTATATAAACATAAATGTAAATTTGATTATATTTTTAGGTAATAAAATATATTTCCTTGCAATGCCCACAATTTCAAGTCTTAAAATAGTTAAATAAAAAATAACTCATGTAGTAGAGTGAAAAAATATTGTTTATTTTTGTTTATAGACAATTTTGCAAACATCATTTATTAAATTACATAAACACAACTAATACTACTATTTACTCACATTTTATGAAAATGTTTCATAAATCAATGACGACTTCTACGTAATAGTATGGGCTTTATGTGCTGCATATATTTTTTAAAGTATTTAATATTGGTATTATCAATTTATTCAAGAACATTTTCAAATTTATTTTCCTCTCATATGGACATTGTTTAAATTATATATCTGAAAAGCGTTTTTTCTTCTTATATGATAAATTACTTTACATAAACTGAAAATGTTTCCACAACTATTCTAAATCATACGTATGAGACATTATTTTAACTTATTTTCTACGCAAAATTGATAAAATTATAGTACTATACTTATTCGTATAACAATTTGACTCAAATCATTAGTATGTTTAACTTTAACTTATCCCACCTAATATTCTTTGATTTTTATTTTTTTCCATTAACTAACTGTAACACCGATAACTATTTTGTATTTAGTTATGTACATATCCATGTTACTTAATCATTTTTACATACTTATAATTGCAAATAAACGAATTTAAAATGAAATACATATTTCTTAATATTTTGCTTTACTTATATTTATAAATATTAAACTAATTTTAAACTTTGTACTAAAAAATACTTTTGTTTAAGAAACTGTGTTAAAATTTTTGAAATTTGAATAATATGAGAGAATACTTATTCTTTATTTAACCTACTTATAATTAACTTTAGTTAAATACAACTAAATTTCTTTAGAGTTTTTAATATTCGTCAGGTGCATTATATCAATTCATGGTAATATTGAAATACAATAATAGTCTGTACAAGGTAAAATAATCCACATTTCTTATAATCTTAAAATAAAATGTATTTATGACGTTGTTCGAGTATTATAACATTAACGAAATAAACTTTTAATCTTTATTATTATAAATGTTGACGTTTTAAAAATACCTAATAATAATTTTTCAGTAAAATCTGTTTGTATATATTTTATGCATATAATAGATCTATTTAATTTAATTAAATGTGTTGTACACAATTTTCATAACTAAATTAGACGTTAAATTTAAATAGTTATGAAACCAAATCAGCATTGTAGTATTTAAATCAAATTAATTTTGTTAAATAAAAACAAATACTATAAAAGCATATGCCAACATTTATGGCACGTAAGAATACTCAAAATAAGTATTATTATTACGTGATTTCTGATTTATGTCACCAAGAGAGGCGAAAATTGAGACAATAATCATGACTGTCAATTATACAATTACATGACGATCTCCTCTAATATTTTATAATTAGTCATTTTATTTCTACAACTTTATTACTGTCTATAATACTATATTTATTAATGCGACAGCGCGTAATCAACCGAGATTTATATTTGTTTCCCCTTCGAATCACGTTGGTTTAGTACGACCGAATAGTTTTATTATTGTTATTCCTCAAAAATAAAAATGTGGAGTATCGCCACAAATTGCTGTATAGTTTTCATTTGAACAAAATTTATAATATTATAAATAGCTTCCACGGTGGGACTCGTCAAGGGGTCAAAATCGGTGGGCGGTAGTGTCGGTACCCGAAACGAAAAAATTATACCGACATGTACATTTTTCTTATGTTATTACGAACCAAATATATGTATGCACGTCTACAATCTGTTCAGTAATCAAGTTCCAAAGCCATAGATTTTTCAAACGACAACTACCATCACCAAAACATCAACAATAACGGCTCATACAACTTACAGTCCAATGGCCAAGTTCTTCGCTTTTCGACTACTTTTTCAATTTTTGTCAAGACTGTGACCTACTTGAAATAGTTCACTTTACTCACGTATTTCTGTAATCCAAGCATCCAGCTGAAGCCACTGCCGTGAGCTTTCGGCGGACAGACAAAGACAGTTTCAACTATAAACATAAACTCAAATGGTGTAACATATTTTCTCCATGACTCCCTTTTATGACCACATATTTCAACGACGTTCATACATATTATATATATATATAAAGTCTCTTATAACACATAATTGATATTACAATTAACAATTAACTTACACCTCATCCATAATAAATAGCTGATGTTTACCTGTTTATTTAAAATAACTGTATGTCTAACACAATATATTTTCACCTTAATGGCTTTAAATAAGTAACTACGAAGAACTGTTCTTAATGAATAAAACAATTAAACTTTTTTTTTTCATTACGTAGTGTAACGTCATGGATTTCTGGCGGATATTTTAGGGAGTTGTGTTTGAACAAGAGGGTTAAAATTCCGTGACGTTACACTATGCAATGAAAAAAAATAAGTTTAGTTGTTTTACTTACCCTCTTTTTCAAATATAACTCCCCAAAATATCGCCCAAAAAATATCATCATTATCACATTTTACATTGTAGCCCAATAATACATAAGTAAAAATAATCAACAGTGTTATGCAATAATATCCTCTAGATATTATTGCATAACAGCTGCTCTAGTGTTCGATCAAAACAAAGTCGTATGTTGCTGGTTATCGTTGCCGACGGTTGTGTGCCCAGGGCAACCTGTGAATTCCCCCGCATGCCGACAATGTCCAATCCCGCCACCGCTACGTCATCAACAACATTACTGACGGCGGTTTCATGCTCTGTACATTTTTTCCGAGACTGTTAACGACACCACAGACGCCCTGTTCCAAAGTGATTTTAAAAGACTTAGAAGAAATTAGTATTTTTCAGAATCCGTTTAGTTGTGATATTAAGAAGTTGCTTCCTACAATACAAATGGAAACGATTGATTTTCAATGTAATAATGCATTAAAATCAAATATCACGAAAAGATATTGGTTGATTTTTATAAATTTCTCCCAGATACACAATATCCAAATTTAAAAAAATTGCGATTGAGGATATATGTCTATATTTGCTACTACCTATTTGTACGAACAAACCTTTTCTAAATTGAAATGCATTAAATCGAAATATAGATCACCCATGTCTGACAAACATTTAGAGTCAATTTTGAAAATTGGAACAAAAAAAAACAAAATCTGAATTTGATAAAATATTGGCAGAAAAACATCAATTTCATGTATCTCATTATTAAAAAAATATTATTAAAATTAAGTATATTTAAGTAAGTATATTGTAAGAATTATTTTTTAAATATTTAAAAGTATACACAATTCTATACAATTAAAAAATATATGTGTTCATACATTTTGACCCTCTAATAGCTTTTTTATTTTATCTGGCCCTCGAATAAAAAAAATTGGAGACTCTTGCTTTAAATAATATGCACATGTGTTTACTACAATGTCATTTATTAAATTAAACACTGTGATTTTCGTTCACATATGTTATTATTATTATACTCCTCCCAACAATATTAAAAGCCCCTCAAAATTTTACTCTTTATATAAATTAACTCGATTACCCTATAAAACATTTTCTTTTCTTTTATTATTTTCATTATGTGTACCATAAATATAAAAAAGCTTATAAGTTCTACCGACGTGTTCCTTGGGACATCACACTGTACGGCCCATAGGTCATGACGCAAGTGTTCCCCTTATGTGGTGGATGAGAAGTGAGTCCCTAAAAAGGCCAAAACGTCACATTAGGTACATTTACTATTACTATGAAAAATATAAGTATATTAAATAATATAATCTTTAGACAGTATATAATATGTACATTTACTAAAAAGTTGAAAAATACATTTCAAAAATCGTACTAATGTAATTTACATTAGTAGTCTTAAGTTTTTAATCGTAAATTCCTTATGTGTTATTTGAAAACTATCGAATCCTTTTTCATAGAAGTATTGAGAAACTATCATTTAAATTTTTGTATATTACTTTTTTACATAAAATAATAAGTATACTATATGGTTTAAATAAAACAAAACAGTGATATTTAATAATCATATAAAATACTTGGAGTTATGAGAGAATTTTTTTCATGTAAATTTTGTTTCTATTTCTTTAAATATATTAATATTGTTAAGATATAAAAATTTTTTTTTTGTCTCGTTCTCATATACATTAAACAAAAAAAAAAGTTAACGAGCATAACGAATTTACTTTTGTACTCATACTATAAAATCCAATAAAAGATTTAAGAAAAAAATACTTTTATAAATTAATAGAAATGTATCCTTTGTAAAATTGAATTCTAGACGTATCATAATAAAAAAAAACAAATCAATATAAAATCAACTATATTGAATAAAATACATTTGGAAATAATGGTTAATGTACCTGTGTATATGTGATACACATAAAAAACTAAAATATAAAATTATGTGTATCCCTATAATTTCTAAAAAAGTTTATTAGCATTACATCAAAAAAAAAGGATGAAGTCATGAAGGTAAACGAACGATCCATCAAAATGATGTATTATAATAATAAATTAGTAAAAGCAATATAGTTTGGAGATGTTCTAGTCTAAAAAAATAAATACTTTTTAATATAATAGTAATATAGTAAATACAAAGATAAAGTTATACAAAAAATGCCAACAAAGCGTTAAGCCCGAAGTCTGAAATGTAATTACGAACGATAATCAAATAATACAAAATCAAAGAATTCACTAGACAATAAAGATTTTTCGACCATCTGAGATTTTATAAAATAAAATAAATTGTATTTGTTATATGCCAAGCTCGATTGGTCTGTGAAGTTGTCTGTTACATGCAACAGACAATCTTCAACATCGAAACATTTTAACTGCAAGATACATCAAACAAAATTGCAAATATCCTATATTACAGTATAGGTAATATAGTTTTTGGAATGCTTAAATTAATTTTATTTATTTGTTCTGAAAAAAAATATACAATAATATATATATTTTAATGAACACATGAATAATGAAACCATTTATAGAATAAATTATAGCTCAATTTTAGCTTCTATGTTATAAGTCCGAAATATTATCAATTTTCATCGTGCGCGTACATCTGTCCGCAGTCTGTTATGGTTACCAACACAGTTATTGATTTTTATAAAACTAATTATTTTTTTTTTTTTTTTTTTGTAAGTAAGCTTAGATATATTATTGCCATTGCTATTATAGTGTTGATTAAAATATAATATCTTAACTAAAATTTCGTATACCGACACTGATTATAAAACAGGTTGGCATTCGGTATTTATTATACTTACAACTACCTGCATTTTTTGTAACTTAAATTGTATTCTTTTATTTGAAAGTTAAGCCCCTACAAATTATAAATAAATAAATATTAGTATATGTTATTCATTTTAGTACCAAATTTAAATAAATATACTGAAATTGATTGGATAACACAACATTAACTATTGGAACTATATCAAATCAAATCTCAGAAATTGAATTTAGCTGTATAGAAACAAAAAAAAAACCATTGCATGTTGTTTATATTTCCATTAACTATAGACTATACTTATATAATATTATTGTAAATATTTTATGTGCACTATTTTAGAAATTATAAAATAATTCTTCAGTAATAGTGTTTGTCGCATTATAAATTATTTACTATTTATAATAAACGTCAATTTATTATTGCTTGCCTTCATCAATAATTTATTTTAAAAATAATATTTTAGATTTTGAGCTTAGCGAGAAATGTATTTATTTTACAATAATGTTTAATTTTTTTTTTTTTTTTGTTCGATAATACTTTTTGAAGCAGAATAATAATTGTTTAAATCTTAAATATTTAGGCTGATTTTTGAGCAGGCATTGGTTTGATTTACGAGTATACTTAAGCAAAAATATATTGTATATATATGTATATATTATTTTATTAATGCATGTTATGATTAAGCATTATTTAAAATATTAGGTATAGTGCCATGGAGTAAGTTTTTCCTACGTGCACTCTTATTATATTCACTGCTTCCAATATAGGACTTTAATTTAGGCAATTTTCTTAATACATACATAAAGGTTGTGTTAACGTTTGCATAGTAAGTGAATCACTATATATGTGACTGTTGTGTGAAAGACATGGTAAAGAAAGTATGCTTATTTGTGTATAATTTTTGTCAATTCTACCGATAATTAATTTATTATAATAATTCGATAAGACTTCTGAAAATTGATTTGAATTCAATATTAGGTCTATTTGAGATCGATAATTAAAAGGGATAATAAACAAATACTTTCAAATAAAACGTTAATTATAGAGTGGACTCCTCATCAATGCCGATGTATACTAAGCCACGGCTGAACTAGCGAGCGCATACTGCAGATACTTTTCGGCGTACGTCAGCTGGAGGACACATCTCCTATACTTCTAATAATTTTAAATTGTAATCATGACTTGTCAAATTACTTTGTGACATACTTGTCAATTATGACCAATTGTAGCGCCAAATGTATAAATAAACCTATAACTTATAATACCATTTGTTGTTTAATTAAGTTGAGATACCAAGTTGTAGAGCTATGTACACATATTGAATTAACGTAATATGCAATTTAATGTTTAAAATCTACATACATATAATTTCATTATCTTCTTAAATAATAATTGAAAAAAAAAATGTAATAAAGATTAAATGGTATTCAATGATCAATATTTTTCGGAGAAATGGTGTATCTTTTCAATTTTTTTGTGAAATGCTGCCTAATCAAAAATCGGTTTAAAGAAAAAATATTATTTGCAAAAATAAAATTACTTTCCTTAAACCTTTTAAATATCAAATTAAAATAACTGTGATAATCGTTAATTAATAATAAATAATAATACATTTTTATTGATTCGTGCGTTGTCAGGTTAGGGTCTAGGCCATATTAGTTTAGATTATCCTAAAGCCGGAACTTATTACTAGGAAAAAGTAGTCTATCCTAAAACATTTCAAACAAACAAGCATAGCCTATATATATATCAGGACAGACTAATAATTAATTTATCCTGAAATTGGGTTTGGCTGGTAACATTTAGACTAGCTGGTATAATAGATATAAATCATATTATATGCAGTATACACATAATATAACATATATATTATATAATCCGTTTAATTTTTGAATATCATTCATTCATTTATTCAGTATCTACCTATTTAATGTACTACAACTGGTATACATTTATTTAATTGACGTTCAAATAATTTATTTTCTAATAATTGTTTTACCAAATGAACATTCATTTTATCCATTATTAAAAAAAAAATAATTTAATTTTGTTCCATTCATGTAGCCGTATTGTCAAACGACAACCAATTTCTCTCACTAAAAACATTAATTATATGATCAGGAAGTAGGTGTATAATTTATATATAAATATATAATATAATATGTAATATGTATATGTATACGCACTTCTATGTATATATCTGAGTTTTGTTATACGATACAAAAGCAGCTGCCTGCAAATGATTAATGGATAATCCTATTTTTAAATTTATAGTAGAATATCAACGAACCATTTTTATGGCGATCTGAAAATGCGATCCGTTTCATATTCGATTTAAATGTTCGCCTCGTTACGTTTAAAGAGCTTAACAATTTCATACACCGATAGCCACAGAGTCAATTTGCTTTTAAACTGGGCTTTTCAGTTAATCCTGCGACAGCGTACCATTCAAAAACTTGTAGTAAAATTACTGATTTTTAATAACTTACGTTGTCAAAAATATTAAATCTTATTAATTTATTTATTATGAGAAATTAACGTTTAATCAACTCACACAAATTATATTAAAGTATGCTTCACAGTCCACGCCCACATATTAGGCGTATATTAATATATATAAATAAATATGTGTGTAATAATATTTGAGTATATTTCTGAGTAGAGCTCGGTAAAACAAATATTTATATTATAGTTGATATAATAACAATTCTTCACTACTTTTGTTCAATTTTTTTAACTACTGAAATATTTGAATAATGCTCCTCGACCTGTATCAATTCGAAATTCATTGATGTGTTACACGACACTTGCACATTTTACTTTTCTAAAATATAGTTTCGTTCGAGAAAAAAAAAAACTTGCTGCAAAACAAAATTGTTCACTTGCTCAGAATCTGAAAAAAACAATTCATCTTCCCACGTACTGATTTGATTTAATTTACTAAACATATTTCTGTTACTAAACCATTTTTTTAAAAAACTTTTTAGGCTTAGTAGATATATTTTATATTCTTAGTGGATTGATGAATTAGTATTGGTTTTATAATAATGTGTGTGTAATTTTTTAATTTTATCAGAAATGGATTAAACCATATTATCCACGAAAACAATTTTTTTTTAATTTAGAAAAGTTTAATATTATAATATTGGTCACAATATATTCACATGTCGGTAACACAGTAGGGTATTCGATATTATGAACTAAAGTAGGAATTAAATGAGTATTATGTTTAGATAATAATGATAAACGCATTATTTTGTTGGTTTTGTTTTGCAGTTAGCTTATACAATATTGTAGTGCTTAATGCATATATTTTAACAATGGTATGAATAATATACGTTAATACAATATACTCTAAAATTATAATTAAAAACTGATAGCGGTGATTATAATACAATATTATTATTTATTTAGTTTAAGTCTATATATTATTTAGTCTATAATTTATTAACAAATCACGATGAAATCCGTATTAGAAAATGAGGAACTATTTATAGCAACCCGCGTTTAATTTCATAGTAGAAAATTAGATCACAGTAAAATATAACAATGAATCAAAGAGACGTAAATGATCTTTAAAGCATCATTATTTATTGAATTTGAGCTCAAGGGGTAAGGTCCCTCCATTTATTGAACGTTCGCTGTATTCTCAGTATCATAATTCTAAAACATAAAGTGGTTGGGAGATAGGATCGTTATAATTTCACCGACATACGTATTATATTTATTTTATCAATTTTTTTTTTATTTTCACTGAACTCTAAAAGTAAATTTGTCCAACTTAATACATAAAAATGCTATATTTTTTATGATAATATTATCATAGCAGTATTAAAATAAATCAGTTTCAGCCATTTATCGTCCTCAGAGAACAAATTATTTTTTATTTTAATTAAAAATTCAAACATTTAATTTTTACTTTTTGTACAACAAATAGCTCCCTTTATGTATAGTTTCTTAAGAATTTAATATAATACAATTGTGGTACAATCGTATTTAAAATAATACGGTGTACAAATAACGTCATTAATATACCTAATATATATGTTAGAATATGACAAACCCCCTTCGCACAGTTAAAGGAAAGATGTTGTAATGAAAACGTTTCTGAAATAAAAATAAATGTATAATCGTTGTATTGCGTCAGGTCTCGAGTCATTGCGAATAGTTATTAAAGGGAAAGAAAAATCAGATTAAGGGCTGAAAATGCAATTATGAAAACGATCATAATATTATTACTAAACACATACGTCCGCTCTTATTTGGAAATAGGTACAAAATTCAATTAACTCAGTACGAAAAAAAAAATTAAAACTAAACTTTATCTTTTTACTTTCTATATTTGTTAGAATTCGCATATCAATATTTGGAATTGGGGGTTTTAAATTAGAAATCAAAATTACAACGGTTCAATCAATACAAAAAACCGTGTCGAATCTCACTAAATGGTCGAGTACGATTTTTTTGGAAACTTCCGATGACAACCCACTCACTTGCGTTCCAATAATTACAAGACATGGAAATAATGTGTAATGATAAACCATAAAACGTACGCCGACAAAATAAAAGTTGGAATGTTTGAACCTGGAACTTGGTACACACAATTAAGAATGAAATGCATTAAAAAAATAGATATATCTGTGTATTGTATGCCTACATAAATGCCAACGAGAACGATGGCGTCTACTTGGTGCAATTTTACGACTAATGTCGTCACTAATAAGTCACAACACTTTTAATGACATGTTAAAATTAAGTAATTCAATTATAATGATCTCGCATTTAAGAAAAACGCGACGTGATTTACAACGATAAAACAAAATAAAACAATAATAACATAAAAAAAAATTCTCAGAATGTTTAAATTTAAAAAAAAAAATTCTGTTTTTTGTATCTTATAGCTCTTGAATGATAATGATATAATTATTATAATTAATTAACATAACAACGACATCAATGTTTAAATAAATACACGAATATGACATAATCTTATGAAAACTACAATAAAAAAAATTGATAAAACTGCAAAGAATAATTCAATTTGTCGAATACCTAAAATTGCAATATACAACTAGTTTAATATTAGTCAATTTGTGTTTGAATAAAACGCAAAAAAAAATTTTGCAATAAAATACATATTATGCTATTTTGATAATTATCGTTATTTTCGTTATAATTATGTAAAAGTATTTGTTTTTCTATTAAAAATATTAATTTATCTACTAAGTCATTATTTGTTTTACTGCAATATGGAGACTATTAAGACTAAGTTTTATTACAACTTCCTTTACATAGTGCATTTTTAGGATTAAACTTTGTTTAATGGGTTTAAATTTATTATTCTGAAACACAATTTATATTTTATCTTAAACTCCCAACAAATATCGAAAACTGAACCAATATCCATTGTATTATTTATAAACATTTAAAGTTTGAATGAGTAAAAAAGTGAAATGAAAATGCACGGTGCTTCGCTACTCTACTTATCTTAGAAAGTTTAAAATACTTATAAAAATAAAATGTTGGATGAATCAAGCATTCTTATATAGGTCAATATTTTCTTAAAAGTATTGTGCTTAAAACTTGAAAACTAAAACAAAGCCATACATTAAAAAAACAAAAAATAAAAACTCATAATAATAAAATCAATTTTTATGTTATCATTTTAAATCTTACAAACACGTCATTTTTTTATAGCACTAAATTAAGATGAAAGATTTTTTTCAACATAAATAATTTTTAAAAAAAAAATGCGTGTCCTATGTTATAAATTATGCATAATTCTTATAATGACTAAATAAAAAAAAAAAATATAAGTATGACAAAAATGTTAAAGTCTAAAAAATTTAGGTGGATTGCGGCATTAGTGTACCTAACCTATACCTATTTATTTTACGTGACGTGCATCATGACTCACTAAAGCTTCAATATGCTGGATTATTGATTTGATTCGTTATGATTGTTATTATATATTCACTTAACACTTTATCGGAAAATGTATATAATTAATTTCGTGGTCTCGTGTATTTAATTACCTAGGTAGTATGTATATATATAGTAGTATCTCTCCCCTCAAATTATAATGGCATTGCTTCGATAAAATTGCCTACACTGTTTTCTTTCCGTAGATAAATTAATTATTTTGGCGATGAAATTAACAGTTATTGTTCCGTGACGAATACTCACGATGGAATTCGATAATAAAACAAAATATTATCAAACACTAAACAATCAGCTAACCATTATTGTCTACTTAATCACTTTAACAACACGAATATATCGTAATATAATTACTTAAAGTATATAAAAACTAGATAACTAATTTAAAAATTAAAAAAAAATAATAATAAAAAATTAAATTTACAATATTATATTATTACTAATTTACAATATTATTTTTAAATTCATTGCAGCGAGTCCATTATATTGGCATATTATAAATGGTTAAAACTACTTCAAAACGTAATAATAATTAATAATAATAATTAGACCTAAGGAATTTTGAAAAGTATCAAAGATATACAATTTACTATTATCAGATTAAACTACACAAATTATATACAAGTTTGGAAATATTAATTAAATATGGTCATTAAGAAATTCAGAAGATAATTTGTGATAACAATTTCAAAACTTTTTAAAATCTTTTATTTTTAAAACAGGTGTAACTTAACTATTTCAATGTAATATTATAACTTAGTGAGTACCCAAACAAATTTCAATTTCTATGAGTGACATCATTTCCTCGTTAAGGGTCTCATTAAAAATAAAAATAGATGTAGGTACTTATATATGTTGTCTGAGTAGACTACCTTGTTTCAATCCCAAATGAATGTGGTCTCGTGGCCATCAAAAATTCAATATGCTGTAAAAGAAACCAAACTGCGGGAATAAAATTTTATAAACACTGTTACGATTATTTGAGTAATTGGATTTATTTTTAAAATATTTACCAGTCAAAATATTTATTTTTTTAATGCGTATCTATATTTATTTCATTAATTTATTTTTCTTTTATAATAAAATAAAATAAAATGCAATTATTAAGTCTAAACTTACTAATTCGTTCAATACTATAAAATAATTATGTGTAAGCAATTCTCAGTTCTTTTAAATGAAAAAAAAAATACAACAATCTTAACTGTATGCAAGCATATAAACTATTGTTCTTTTGAATGTTAACTTAACATTTAAGTTTGAATAATATAAAATTTATTTTAATAACGTTTGTAATTTTATAAAATGATATTCATTAAGTTAGGTAATATTCGTTGTATCACGTATATAATAAAATAGTAATAATAAATAACAACATGTTGTTAGATAACAATTTTTTCAGGACTTTTTTTTAAATATTTTACAATGAAAAGTCGAAAAACACACAAAAGGTGTAATGGCATCATTTAATGAATAAATCAATATAAAAATATATTTTCATACAATTCTACATTGTGCAAACGACTGTTACAGTTTTAACTTTGAAATGTTCGTAACAATGATACAATGCATTTACCCCAAGTATGATTTATTTGATTTATTGCGTATTTTATCTATCTTAAATAGATTCATTATGTAATTTGTATCTCAGAACATAATATTTAACTTAATTTAGGAGATACCCATCAACTATAACAACTATGATTGATTATCTACGATGACTACTCATTACATTAACTAAAAGATATCTTTCAAATATTAAATAGAAAATGTTTATATGTATGATACGTATAACTCATCAATATAAATGACACTGAGTATAATATCTGAATGTTTCTATTTCATTTGTATTAAAAAGCAAAGATTAAAGAAATACTAAAATTAAATTAAATATATATTAGGATATCATTTAAATTTTTTTGACAAACCACAATTTCACTAGTGATCTCTTCAATTAGGTACCGGTTTAAAATTTAAAAAATTTCTATTTTAAATACGTCCAACATACGTACGTAACAGGAAAAAAAAGTTTGGATACATTATATTTTCTCATTATTAGCATTATGGTCCAAACAGTTAAAAACAATTTAAGTAAATTACAATTTTTAGATCAATTTATCTGAAATATTCAATGAATCCAAAAATATATAAATATTTATGTTTTCAAAAATATATTATTTATTATGTTTAACGCTACTATCGGTAAGGTTTTTCTTTCCCATTTACCATTTACAGAGTCTACACTATCATACTAGTAAAATATAATAAATAGTTAATAATGATAAATATTTTTCTGGTAGGTTTGGATGCAATTTTATATTAGAAATATTTATTTACGTTTTACGGGAATGGAAAATAGTAACAGTTTTAAAATGTGATATAATTTATCTAAAAATAATTTATCACTTTTTGGTAATTAGTTGAATTTTTTTAAATTATCGTTTTATTTTGCATTAATTTTTGCTTAGAACAAACCCAAAATAGAAGACTTAACGCCAAATAACCTTGTTCATTTTTAGATTTGAAAATCAATAAAAATCATTCAATACAAATGAAGATGTAACAGTATGTAGTATAAAATGTATCTCCTGAAAAATTTGGTATTTTGAAAAAGAACATTTTGGATTTGACTCCACGTCTAATATAGACCGAATAGTATTTGTTAGATCATAGAGCTTAAAAGTAAATTAACAATTTCATGCCTTAATTGTTAATAGTTAGGACCATTATTTAAACAATTAACTGTTCTTATAATGTTGTTATAGGATGGTGATTCTTTGTAAATATTATTAATTGTTGTTTGTAGCATCAGTATTTGTTGAATATATTACTCTGAGATCTACACAATGATGTATTAAATTTTACGTTGTAGATATTATGTGAAAAACGTGCAGTCTAAAATACTTGGAGTGCACTGTTTACGATGTTTCATTATTACTCTCGACAACATACATGATTTTATACCGGAATTCTAAAAGCCCGTGATGATAACTAAATATATCTACATAATATCTATAAAAATGACGCAGTAGGTATACGAATCGAATAATTAAAGTTAGAATAATAAATGTTGAAAAATATTTATAGTTTCTAATTAGTACGACGAGCAGATAATATCAATGTTCAATGACTATGAGAATAAATTTATCTGCGTGTCGTCTGTCGAGTAATATTTATAAACGTCTAATGATGTTAGTAATAAATCTCAATTTTATATTTATTTTGTATTGTACAATTATACATACACATCATACAAGTGTTTGCATAAACTTTGTATCGATCATTCACATGTTTATAATTGTACGGTAGAACTTTTTTTTTTTTTTTGTTAGAAACTTCTCACTTGGACGTCATAAGATCAATAGAATTTCATATTTATTAATCTAAATAATTGCATTTTCTATGTGAGTAGTTAGTAGAAATTATGTTTAATTTTTTATGACGTTCGGCAAAACCAATGCAACATGCTATTTCCCTTCCACACCCTATCCCCATGTACTTGAAACTGAGAAATACATCCGAAATTATATTAATCATTAATAATACGTTATTCTAAAGTATATGATAAAATGCAAGTAGCTACGTTATATATTATCTTCGAAACAAAACTAGTACTAATTAATGATGGTTATTAGATTTAGTCATCCTAACAATATTATCTAATGATATAAAAACTTGTTTGTTTTTAATTTAAGTTACATTAAAAAAATAAAACAATGTCTTAAAACATTTTATTATATTACTAAAAAAGAGAAATGTATTATCTTTTTAAAGATGGTAAATTTAGACAACATTCATATTTTTTTTTTACTCTGCATATCTTATCGAATTATTTTGTTAGGTACCTGTTTGTACAAACAAACCGAAAAATAGTAAGTTTGTAACACAAGCATGCAAAGAGGAGACGATAAAATGATGACTAAACTTTGAGAACTTTTCACGCTTTCCAAACAATTCGTCTTTTTAATGTTTTATAATATTCAATACAAAAAGATTTATCTTTCCGTTTTTTATACAACGCGTACAGTAAGTTAGACCATAATTTACTCCTTATATTCATAACTGTAGATATTTTTACAAAAATAAATAAAGTCCAAATATGTATTACTCAATAATTGTAATTGTTTATTATATATATATATATATTTTATATAATATCACAAAACAAATCTATATTTTAGCGTTATAAGAGTCAGTGCATATTTTTCATTATACATATTTAACATAAATTTTAACTTTTTTGAATTAAATTTAATAATAGTTGTCAATTAGCAGATATTTTGGGATAATTGAGTAGCAGGAATCAGGGTTGAAACCGAATACGTTTTTTTTCAATTTCGATTTTAGTTTCGAATACCGGTATTTATTTCTTCAGTTTTCGATTTCGGTTTTGAGTATCGGTAATTAAATTTTCTGATTTCAGTTTCAGTTTAAAAAACAAATTTGTACTTTTACATATAATGTATTATGTCAGTGCACCACCAAGAAATTAAATCCTAGTTGAACTTCATCTTAAAGTCTTATAGCCACTATTGAACATGATTAATATAATAATAAATAATTATATGCTATACCGGATTACCACATATAGGATTTTCACTTAAGTTTTTATCACCTATGAGTTTTTAAAATGTGCATATTTTACCGAAACAAACTGGAGATGAATATTAATTTTTTTTTATTTTCACAAGACACTTAAGCTACGGGTTTTATTTTTTTTTCCTTTAATGTCTGCTTCCCCTTAAAGTTTTCACCCATTGTTTTGAACATTGCTTAAACGAGCTTTAAAATGCCACTTGAGTCGTTAAAACTTAAGATTTGGAATTTAGAAATCTAGTTTAAACATTTTAAATGTTCCGATAACCGAAACCGACTCCGCTGATAAACGATTCAAATAATTCCGAGACCACGTTTACAAGATATCATTGTTTTGATTGCCGTCCATTACCCACATTATCCCGTCAGAATGTTTTTTTGAGTGCAATTTTTTTTTTTTGTTCACGTGACGTCGTAAAAATTGGTTATTTCATAAACATCGTTCAAGTCGTTAAACATGATTTTGAAACAGTGGAAACGACAAACATCGAAATGTTACCCGGTGGTAATTGATGGTAACTAAACGGGAAATAATAATATCGTGGAGGTTCGTCTAAAACAAAGGCACTGTGGAGGCGATTGTCTGGGTTTGGGGCGAGGTATAAGCGAATTCAACAATGAATGCAATAATATTAGACATTAAGACAGTACGATTATAAGACAATTATAATATAATAGGTAGTAATAATAGTAATGTTACAACTCGTATTTCAGCTAACGAGACGATTGTAGATTGTACAACACAACTCTTATTGAGTCCGCCTACGACAGTGACACACCAGACACGATGACACTAATAAAATTACGGTATTGAGTAGGATGAGTATAATTAAATTATGATTCTTCATAAATCATATAATGTAATTTAGAGGATTGTAAAAGACGTATATTCACATTTAATTGACATGATACAACGTACTAATTACAACAAGTATATTATACGGTGTACATGGACGGGCTGCACAGTTTATAAGTCAACAAGACCGTAATAAAATTCAAATTTAAAATATTTTACAACATTAATATTATTTCTGTGACCAAGTACACGTGACTAGTTGTGTTGTTATTTCATTCTCACACAATGACAAGTTTTAAATGTAATAGGTACAACCAATGAATGTATTGATTTTCCAATGCATGCTCTTTTTCTGTCATCACCTTTTGAGGCAGTAAAAAAAGATTTTCTACTTCAGGATCTTTTTCAAGTAGAATAGTGAATCTAGTTGAAATTTGAAGCATCAAATGTAAAAAAACCACTAGTAATTCCAAAAACGCAGAAAAAAACAAATATAAAATTAAGGAAAACAGGATTTTTTACGCAAAACCAGTTTTTGATAAAATCAATTTTGTTTTTTAGTGTAATTCAAAAACTAATGATAACCACCAAACCACCTTTTTTGTTTTCAATACATAACGAAATGCGTTCAAAACATTTATTAAAATCGAATACAGTAAAAATACGAAATGTACTCGTATAAGAAGATTTAGTAAAACAGTATAGGTATTCTATTTTTAGATATTGCATACGAAAATGCTTATAGTTATGACCAACGATATCGATTTAGTGGCTTTTGATTCAATATATTTATAGTTAGAATATTATTCGATGTACCTACCGAATCCAGTTTTGTCGAAACTGACTTCATTGGATCTGATATTTCGTGGATTTAAATACTCATCATAGTACTTTGATTTAAAAAAAATTGATTTCATCTATTTAAAGTGTCGGAGAAAACTTGGTAAGATGTATTGGGAAAAAAAATAATGACAAACTGACCAAGATATTATTATAATAATACATTATCTCGAATTAAAAAGATTCATTCTTGTGCCCACATAAAATTACGATTTTTTTTCAATCATTTTTAATTCAATATTTTTCAATGCAATATTGATATCGTAAAATTAACGATATCCAACCAAATTGGGTACCTCAATTTTAAATTATTTAATTTGCTATCACTACATGTATTATCATTTGTTACGCACAAATATCATATTTGCATGTATTAAACTGTCAGCAAATGGTGATTTTATCCAATTCTGAGCCTTCGTTCGTAGCTCAAGAATTGAACAAAATGCGTTTTTAACAATCCAGTGCAATTTTTTTTTTTACTTCAGTTTTATTCATTACTTTTAAGTTTTATTACACACATAATAATATGTTTATGACACTTTGTCAAACAGCGTAGATGCCCAAATGAATTATAAACTGTTGAAGTGATTTAAATAAACTACAACGAAAAAGAAAAATCAAATAACAATCAAATGTCACAACAGTCAGTACAATAAGTGATAATGAAAAACTATATTCGATGTATTTGAAAATAGCATATAAATATAAATTTATGGGAAATAATGAATAAACAATTTACCGTTAAAACGTAAATTCTGTTTTTAATATAATTATAGTACGACACGGTGTTGAATTTTGTTAACTCCTTCCAATTTAAGGGCTTCAAAGTAAACTCTCGTATTGGTTTTAATGTTATTATAAGTTATGTGGTATGTTTCACTGGCGGAAAACAATTTATAATATTAATACTCGTCATTCGTTTTAAATTTAAAATGCATTAAATAATCAATTACATTATATAAAACCAGGTTTAAACCTAGGTTTATAATACTATTCATTAAACAAACAAAAATCCCAGAACCATGAGAAAATATTAACCAAACCTCGTATATCGGATATAAGCAAAATAATTTAAATTTAAATTTGCTAAAGAGAAGTATGTTATATTATATCTTGCCATTAATGTAAAACCTCACTATTGGTATATTTTCTTACTAGCTACTAGCTAATAATTATGGTTATTATAATAGCTTATATTAGCTAAAGCTGTATTTACCAGTGGAATTATACAATTTATATTAAACAAGAAAATCTTCTTATATACATGAATTCCGATCAATTATTGTCATAATTGTATAATGCCATGTTACCATAATTATATTCTTCTGACACAATTTTTATAGAAAATAAACTGTATACCGAAAGCATACATCATGATTATAGGATTTTATTATAGTTAATGATATTAACATTTTCTAATTTAAAATTTAAAACGAACGTAATTTAAATTTCTTATGTGAAGAGAATTGAATTAACTTAGTGATATAATATTATTACACGAATGGCATACCAAGTGTTAATTCTTTCAAAGTATATAATATATATTATATTCATATGTTTATGATGTCAGCTTAATAATTAAGTTTAAATGTAGTCCACTAGTTGTTGTTATTTAGTAAATCATAACTCATCAACACACAATTTATTATTGCAACGATGTATAGTGGATTGTTAATTTTTTTAAAGAATATGCAAAATATTTTTCACTCTCTTAAACCTATAAAATATGACCATTTAAATTTGTACTGTATTAATAGAGGCTATGGACAAATATTAGTATTTGTTTTCTTTATTACAAATAATAATGTTCATTGAAGATTTTAGATTTTATTATCACAAAATCATGACATAGTTCGTAACATGCATTATAATTAACCTAAAGTATAATAAATAACGACTAGACATTGTCATTCCTAGTATACTAATTTTTAACATGGACTAAACTGACGTTTTGTATTGTGTACGCTCGTGCGTTAGTTAAGCAGTTCGTATTCATAATATCGCGTGACTTAATGGCAAGACTTGGAACTTTTTCCTGTACTACCAAAGAGGCCAGATTTACTCCCCTCAATAAAAATTAAATTTTAAGGGTAGGACCCTTCGATGAAACCGTCTGCCACTCCTAATAGTCTGTTGTGTCCTTTTCTCGGCGCATGTGCACCACCGCCGAGTGCGTGCTCACAACCCGTCTTATAAATAACAAGTCACTGGACCGAGTTCTGGAGCAACGTTTGACTTTCTTTTTTTGACCAATAATCAGTGTGATTTTATTTTGTTCATATAGCATAAGTACGTGCTTGGTGTATGCATAATCTCATTGTAGCAAGAATCCTACATGTTATAGTCTACAAGCCATCAGCCTGACAGGTAAGAATTTTTTTTTTTGTTAATTTTATAAAAGGGGTTACAATAGCGTTTACAGTGTGTTTGATAAGTTATCGAATTTACGACCAAACATCTATTGGAAAATGATTACATAATTTCATCATCTAATTAAATTATTAAACATTAAGAGTGTTTGCATTTAATTTAGTGGATTTTAATGTTATTTCAAAAGGATTTTTTGTAATTTATTAGATTCTTAAAACCAGATTGAAGGATTTTAGAAAATAAATTTTGAATTAAGTGTTTCAAGAAACTGTATTTAAGAATAACAGAAAAAAATACTGTCAGATTAAGTCTGTCAACGATTAAATATCATACAATATAATATGTTGCCCTTTGCTCATATTTTTCTAATGAGTTTTATCATATTAACGTTTAATTACAATATTTTATTAATTATTAGAGATTTTTTAATAAAAAGTAATTATATAATCAGTTCAATCAGCTAATATCTGTAATTTTAGAACTAATAACCTTAAATCAACACGTTAAAATAATTTTGATATTTATATATGATTAATTTAATCAAATTTAAAGTAGGAAATCATTTTTATAAACTTTATTTTCAAAATTTAAGCAATTTTAATTATTATATTTTTAATTTGTTTTACTTAGATTCTTTACTTTGCAGTAGTATGCTTTTTGTTTTATTTTTTTATTTCAATTCCTTAATCTCTTGATTTACAATTATAACATCATATTCAAAATAGGCACAAAAATTCGTTCAAGTTTTATCAGTTGTTTGACGGTTAATTCTCTTTCATATTATTTGATTGCTAGACGTTGTTCAACAATAGCTTATAAAACGCGAGTACAATGTTCTGGAAAATCCAACATCTTCATTTCACATTAATTTATAACGTGAAAAATACAAAAATGTTCTACATCAGAAAAATTATTAATAATTTAGATTCTGATTAAAGCGACAAATGTGTTAATTTCACAATGGCATATGTTTTATTAATATTTTTAAATTACAACAAAATAACTAAAATCGTTATTCATCGATCAAATATCTAATTTCATCAAAATTTAAATGAAAATGTCTATAAAAAAATTATGTTTCCATATTTTTTTTAGATTTTTTGGTTACAGTATGAACTACTTATTAGGAGCTTTGTATTAAACCTTGAAGTTTAAACCTAAGCTATAAAAATTGAAAATTGTATATATTTTTACTATTATATAATTTCCAAATTTAAAAATTTGAATTTCATATGATTTAAAAAAAAACGTGCATATGTAGGTATTTTTAATATTTTTAAAAAGCTATAATAACTATATAGTATATACTCAGGATGAACCGATTAGAAAGTCATAATATTAAGAAAATTATACCTTTGTGACCCACCTCCACGGTTATTTAGAACCTTTTTTCACAAATTACCATTTAGAACGACTCTCGAAGTGATTATTAAAAGATTTTTATTACCTCAAAACTGATAACAGACAGAAAAAAACACACATCGTTATGAAATCAATATACATTTATCATAAAATTTATTTTGCATTAGTAGTTATATAAACTATTATTAATATTAAATAAAATCTTGTTTTTAACATGCCTAGGTATCTATTGTAAATATTTATTTTACAAAATATAATGTTGGAATAAAAACATTTAATTTAAATATTCATTGCAAATGTGTTGAAATACTATTGGAAAATGTACAACGTTGTATAATAATAACAGCAGTAATACAAGA
>JACXSJ010003065.1:5170-30780 GCA_014851325.1 Pentalonia nigronervosa
GGCAACAGCGACGATGGATCCGCGCGAGGTCCGCAACATCGCTGCTGTCCTCTTCCCCCAAGGGGACAGAGACGGAGGACCTGCCGACCTCATCGAGACACGGTCCGAGGGCGTTGCAGAGTTCACTCTGGCAGAGGTGACCACTGCGGTGACCAGGTTCCGCGGCCGAAACAGGGCACCGGACCCGGATGGGATTCCCAGCCGGGTTTGGGGTGTTGTCCACGCGGCGGGGCCGGAACGGCTCACCAACGTGTTCAACCTCTGTCTGAGGAAGGACACCTTCCCCGGTCGATGGAAGCGCGCTCGACTGGCGCTTCTGTCAAAACCGGGAAAGCCGGTGGGGGTGCCGTCTTCGTACCGCCCGCTGTGTTTTCTTGACGATGTCGGGAAGATATCTTCGAATATCTGCTGGTGACTAGGATGAACAGACACATGTCAGCCTCAGGAATCGAGCTGTCTGATAGGCAGTTCGGTTTTCGGGTTGGCAAAGCCACGGACGACGCGCTCAGGCTGTTACGGGAGAAACTCGTCTCTGCCGTTAACGGGCGGCGCTACGCCGTGGCCGTGAGCCTGGACATCCGGAACGCGTTCAACACCGTCGGATGGGACGTGGTGCGGGAGGCGTTGGTACGTATGGATTTCCCGCCATACATCCAACGGATCCTGGGCTCGTACCTCAGGGATCGGGTGCTACACCTATGCGTCCCCGTGACGGAGACCGTCACACGCGGAGTTCTCCAGGGCTCCGTGCTCGGGCCGCTCTTGTGGAACATCGCATTCGGCACCGTTTTCCGCCCTCCGCTACCCGATGGCTGCATGGTCATCGGGTTCGCGGACGACACGCTAGTAGTGTCGGAGGGGAAAACGCTGTCTGAGGTGGAGGACCGCTCAAACTCGGCCCTCGAGACAGTCGCCGACCATATTGTCGGCTTGGGGCTCCGGCTTGCCGTCGACAAGACGCAGGCCGTCGTCTTCAAGTCGCAGTATGGGAGGGCCGACCTGAGTTTGCGGATCCAGGGTGAGGCCGTCTGGCTGGGACCTTCCCTCAAATATCTGGGGATATTACTTGAGGGAAAAAGGGAGACATGGTTCGGCGCGCACTATCGGCGAGTCATGTCGGCACTGTTGGGGCTGATACCTAACATCGGTGGTCCGCAGGAGGGCAGGAGGCGCTTACTGACGAGCGTCGTACATTCGATACTGTTGTACGGCACTCCGACGTGGGCGTCGGACCTCGCCCACAACCTGCGGGGCGTCGAGGTTCTGGCAGCGGTCCAGAGCAGGGCCACCATTGGCGTCGCTAGTGCGTATCGCACTGTCTCCCGCGACGCCGTCACGGTGGTCACCTGCACCATGCCCATCGACCTGATGGCCTCCGAGCGAGCCGCATTATTTGAGGCCAGAAGGGCGGTGGCGCCGGCAAGGGATGACGAAGGGGGGCCCCTTTCGCCGAACTAACCACTCCGGGGGGGGGGAGCCTTAGGTCTGATGCTGTGGGCCCGGAGGATGCGCCAAGCACCTCCACCAGCGGACAGTGGACGCTGGTGGACGCAGACGCTCATTCCTCCGGACCTACTTCAACAGTGGGTGACCAGATCGCACGGAAAGTTGTCCTTTCACCTCACCAGCTGATGACTGGCACGGTTGTTTCAACTGGTACCTCCAGAGGATCAACCGTTCCCCGTCTACCGGATGTTCCCATTGCGGACCACCCGACAGCTACAGTGAGGCGGTCGACGACGCTCACCACACCCTCGTTGATTGCGCAGTCTCCAACGAGGATCGTGAGCGCCTTGTCCGCACGATAGGACCCTTCGACCCGGGCGATCTGGTTCCTCAGATGTTGGCCAGTCCGGCCAACTGGGAGGCGGTGGCCCTCTTCGCGAGGGCTGTGATGACCGCCAAAGAAGAGGCCGAATGAAGCAGACAGCTGCGGCAGGGTATAGCTCCATCGAGACGAAGGCGAAGGTGAAGGCGGCTGTGGCCGCGTTTTTCCCCGTCGCCGGGCTTTGGCTCCAGACGACGGCTGCCTCGCGGCTGTGAGGCCTGGCACCATAAGTGCCTGTAACTAGTTGTTGCGCAATTTTTATTGCATCGTTGCTTATTGACAAATTTGTAATAACTTTGTGAAAGGTTAGTCAGAGGGGGATTGTCCCTCTGACGCCTTAACTCTGTTTTGTAATTTTACAATAAACGATGGCGGGCTCGGCATCCGAAGTATTGCTTCACGGCGCTTCCGGATGCCGAGCGTATTGCCGATTCAAAAAAAAAAAGGTATAAATGACATCAACAATAGTTTTATTTTTCAGTTGATAAAGCAAAAACGCTTATATGCGTCTCTAGCACTGTTAGAGTCATAGATTAGTATACACAAGTATATATGAGGTAGAGTGCTTTCTAAAGAACGAGCATATGTGACGCTAGCATGGGTAACATTGGTAAAAAATAATTAAACAATTTATCTAAGCTTAGCTGGCATACTGTGTTTTAAAAGATACATTTTAATATTTGGTTTTTCTATTTTAGGGATATTGTATATCAACTATTACATTATAAGTAATCAAATATTTATATTAGTTGTAAATCAAAATTAAGCATGCATCAAGGAGTTTAATGTAGGCAATTTATAGTACTTTCCGGAATTATAGGGTCCGAAATATTACTGGTTTTACTTTTAGAATTCCGGCGTTATACGGTCCGGACAAGTACGTTCCGAGGATATACGGACCAGCACTATACGCGAATATAAATTCCGAAAATATACGTTCCAGATAAATACGGATTTAGGTTTTTAGATTCTGGATAAATACATTCCGGAATTTATACTTTTAAGCCTATTAATTTTCCGGAATTTTATGACTTTTCCTTACCAATTACTTAATATTTTTATTTAATTAAGGCTAGTTTTTAAATTGTCATAGTAACTGCGAATTAGGTCATCAGTTTATTTAAACCATCGGTAAAATTCCTGTCAAATGGTAAATTGTTTATCAACTGAATTTGATTGTTTCAATCAATTAACCAGAGGTTAATCGTTAAATTAATATATTTTAAAAGTTGTCATCCTGCAAAATGTGTATTATTTATAAAATAATTAATATAATTACCTTATGTTATTATCTTATATCATTTTATTTTATTTTGCCTATTTTGGGATTAGTTAAGATTAAGTACACTTCGCCTATTTTAAATGTTTAGTGACACCAGTGTCCATTAATTTTTTTGTTGTATCTATGTGAAGAATACCTAAACAGAAATACTCGTTCATAAGATATAAATGTCTATATTATTATAAAAGTTAAAAATACAAATGTATGTCACTGTCCAAATAACCACTAGCCTTTTAAGTTGAGTTTAAAAACTTATCATCAATACTGTCAATATTTCAATTATGGTTTGGTAGTTAATAACTTTATTAAGTTATTTAAACAATATTTAACTAAATTTGGGCCTACTGTATTAAAAGATAAAAGTAATCATAATTATACCCATTTTTTAATCGTATTTTTCTGTTAAAATGATAATGCATACATAGATTTTGCACAATACGGTTTAGATGATTTTTCAATGGAATTTATCTTCTATCCAACTTTAAACGGTCAAGTCCAACAAGTACAACAATTCACAATTGTGGGTGATAGTGAATACTGAATGACAACGGTAAAGTATAATATTTGGTCAGTTCCCAAGTTTTCCGTATACAATTTGAGAATTATCTTATTATGTTATGTGAATGGATTCGAAATCATATTTTGAGTTTTGCAAACACAGGTTATCATGGATACTTATGATAGTTTTAATTGCTTTATTTGCAAGTACTTAATTGCAGTTTTAATGATTCCCCGAGAAACATTCAGTCCCCAAAACCTGTATTTTGACATAAAATATCAAAATGCAATATAAAATGTAATATAGCTAAAAAAAGTTTTTTTAATTTTCGATATCTTTTTTGCATTTCACTCCTCTTTTAACTTCGTCAATAATCTTTATTTTATCACTGACAGTTAGGGACTTTAAAGTACGTTTTTTCATATCGACTTCACAAAATCACAAGATAAACATTCAATTTGCCGTGTCAGCATTATATTAATATCGATTTTCGTAAATACTTATCGAGTATATTTCAATCGATGTATAAACTTACCAATAATATATAGTAGATAAACGTTAATATCAGGCGTCTATCTATTGAATTTACAATTGTACCATTTAAGCATTAAGTAAAGATTAGATTGATAATATTAATCGGTAATCGATTACGATTATTTATAAATATACATTTTGTTATTTGACATTCGAGTTTTTAGTGTGTTATATTATTTCAGTAATTTTCGTTGTATATGTTGAACAAAAATTCGAGTTATAAGCCAAAATTCAACTCAAATGACTTTAGACTTATCAAAAAACTTATCACACATATCATATACTGTAATGCAGGGGCCAAGGTATGCCTTTGAGTATTCGAAAATTCGACTTATAGAGGTTTGAGTTATTTAGGTTCTCTGTTCTTTATTAACCTGCAGAGCAATAAAATATTTAAAATGGCTTGAGATTAGCAAGGTGTGCTTGTTTAAAAAATTATAATTGTTCAATTAAATTTTATAGTACTACGTTTTTTTTCGTTATTCCTTGTTTTTTAAAAAAAATTTAAATCTAGGAGGTGTAAATGTACTTAATTGAACCTCTCTTACAGCACTTTTATTTGAGATTCAGTTTACCAGATTATTTCAAATCATTGAGACTAAATTTACTGTTTAATAAATTAAACCTAAATTATAATTTGGGTGTCAACTTACTACCTAGGTTAATTTAATGTTTAAATATTTAATTCAAATATTTTAATGAAGTGTACAGTTTCTATATGTTTTGTAAAAATTAAATTTTTATTTTTTATCTAAAAAATGTATTTCTAAATTGTTACCGTAAATATAAAGTTAATATAAAAATTATAATATATATCAAAAAGTACAAAAGCAATCACATAATAAAAATAATAATAATAATAATGAGTTTTTATTTCAATACCATTAGTAAAAAATTTATTCTGTTTCAAGGATAGACAAATATTATTTCGTGTTAAAAATTAAATATGTATTAAAATAAAATAAATAATATTATCTTGGCATCTATGTTATAATTAAATTTCAGGTAATTTTGTTTATTAGCGTAACATGTATAGCAACAGAACTTTTATTTGATTATAAACAAACAGCAAAATTAACTTAGTAAAATAACTTAAAAAAATTAGTTGTTAATACATTTTTTTACATTTAAATATTATTCTAAATTCACACAATAATAAATCCATACAAAGTAAGTTGTACACAGTAGCTTATATGTATGGTATAAATTCCAAAATACTAATCTAAAATTGTATTTATCTAGATGTATTCTGAAGACACAATACAAGACTTACAAAACATTATAACCTCTCAAAAAGAAAAAATATCCAAGTTAAATAGTAAACTAGAGGAGTTTAATACAGTGGTTTCTGAAAAAAATAACTTACTAGAAATAAACAAACAATTTCAACAAAATAATGAATATATTATAAATGGCCAAAAGAAAGCGTTTGATGAACTGTTAGCTGCGTGTAACGATCAAACAGAAAAGCTTAAGAAAGTTTCGAATGCAGAATACCAATGGGAACTCAAGTACGAGAAACTAGAAGATGCCAAGAACTGTATTAGTCGTCAAGTGAATATTCTAAAATGTAATAGAAATAAACTACAATCACAGTTAGCAGAAACCGAAACAACTTTGAAATGTGTTCAGAAAGAACTATGTACAACCAAAGTAAATACTTTCTTTTCATGATTTTAGAACGATACAATTACAAAAAAAAATTAGCAATTGTCATTATTATAAACTTAAAAAGATTTTTTAAATTGTTTAATCATTTTAATTTACATAAAACTAAATTTATGAAACATTGAATAAAATAATTTAAAATAAAATATAAAATTATACATACTAATTACAAGAACTTACATACCCTATATAGTTACTCCTGATGATTACCACCTACTCCTTAAACAGTGAACTTTGTTCTACTCATGATAACACCTTGATAATACCTATTTCAGTTTATATTATTCAAGAAGTAAATTTATAATATTAATTTTTCACTTTTGTTTTTATTTAATTGACCTAATATTACTAAATTTGTTACAGCCATGTGTTTTGTTTAACGTTTTGACTATAATAATCATCTTCGCTGTAGGTACGGAAAACTAATAATTTTGAAAACAGTGTTTGGCTTATTCACTATCACCAGTCAAATAATATACCAATTAAGAAACAAAATTGCTGAACTATTATGGTCTAAACGTCAGATTTGATATAGGTTACATATACTGACTTAGGTTAGGTTAACCTGCCATACAGTCACATATACTTAATAATTTATATAATACACTATGAGCTCATAGAATTTTAGTTTTTTTTTTGTATTGACATTCTTCCACAAATCATTTGGATCCAGATTTAACATATTAAATATTATACTTAAATACTTAATAATAATATGTTGTCGGAAAGGCTTTAACATAGTTGTATTTGTTTGTATTTTTTAGTCGGAACTGGAAGAAAAGAACAGTATGGTTAGTAAATTGAAAACAAACTTGAAATGTAATGAACAGGAGTTCTGTAATGTTCGCATGGAACTTGAAGAAAGCAAAATTGAATGCAAAAAATTAAATGAAACGAACGAGATTTTGAATTCGGATTTAAGATGCACAAAAAAAAGTCTATGTGACACAAAATTATTAGCTACACGTATGGAGGAAAGATTCACGCATGATCGTGAAACGTTAACAAACGAATTGAAAATAAGTTGCAAAAAAATGAATGACTTAGAGATACGATATGATGAAGCTATGTATAAATTAAATGACGAGAGATGTAAATCCAAAAAGTTTGCTTCAAAATTATTAGAACTGAACAAAGTAAGTGCAAATAATTATTTAGAAATGAAAAACCGGATACAGAAATTACAAGATGATATTTGTGGAAAGAACAATGAGTTATGTTGTTTGAAAAAAAAAGTCATTGGGCTGCAGCAAGAAAATGATTATAAATGCATAGAAATAAAAGGACTGAAAAATAAACTTTACGAGAAAGAATGTCAACTAAAACAAATGTGTTTATTATCGGAAAAAATTGAAAAAGTCAAGGATTATGTTGAAGCTTGTTGTTGTCCGATAAAGAAATGTGAACCAAATTCTTGTTGTTACCCAACAAAGAAACCAGAAACTATTTGTTGTATACTAGAAAATTCCACGACAGACATAGAGTCTACAGGTGGTCTATCCGACAACACAAAAGCTGTAATCCAAAAATATAAAACAAAATCGAATAGATATAATCACGATATATATAAAACGGAACTAAAACAATTGAAATGTGAACTAGAAGACTTACAACAAAGTATTAGCTAGGTTTCTTAAAAATAAAAAACTTTTAACATTTTAATGTTATAAAATTTTGTGAATCATTAAAATAGATTCTATATATAGGTATGCATTATAGAAGAAAAAATGACTATAAATAAAACAAAATATATTTTAAATGTATTAAATGTATTATTTTTATTTGTTTAATTTGATTGGAAAAGTGCATTCAAATTATCTTTTTTAGTTATGCCATGTTGCATATTAATAATATCTATACCTACCTACTGGCCACTGCCACTTATATTAATATCATTTAGGATTTTTCAATTTAGGCTACCCATTATAATATAGTTATAATAAAATATTTAAATATTGTAATTATTATAAGGTATTATTTCCATATTGTAATGATCTAAATATTTATATTTTATTATGGAATTCTGGGGATGACTATATGCCCTTAGATCAACAACTCAATTAAAAACTAATATATATTACCTCTCCAATCCTTATAACGATTTTCTTGATGAAATCGTGATTAGCATCCGAAGAATAATTTGAAGTGATCGGTTTATAATTTGCAACAACAAAACGTACTTTTTTTTATGGATACACTTTTATTAATTTATTTTTAACTTTATAAAAAGAAACACATCAGTACACTTATTTAAATTTACTGTAATAAATATTTACAATCTACTTTTTATTATTAAATTCTTCTGCTTGTCCGCAAACATCTGTCGTCCAGAAGGACAACAATAACGCAACGGCCTGGGGTGATCTAAAACTCATAGCGTGTATGTGTATGTGTGTGTGTTGCATATCTTATCGATGTATTATATGTGATTTATTCCTATTCTTAATGGCTATAAATTATTATAATTATTTTATTATACATTTTAAATTTAAAAAAGATATGATGGCTTAGGTGCACATCATTACATCCACCCTAGCCTTTTTGTGATGTGTCCTCGCTTCAAGAGGTGAGCATAACTTGTAAGTTTAAATAATTTAGAATTAAAACATGAGAATTATACAATGAAGATAATCGTCGAGACTAATTGTTACACAAAGTTTCAATAAAATAAAAAAAAAAAATACAATGAAGATTAGAAAAAAAAAATTAGATACATAATATTGATAATATGAATAAAGGGTTATATATACATGCATATTGAGATAGTGTTACAATTTTTTTTTATTTATTTAAAAAAAATATGATACATAGTATGACGCGATAATTATATTTCTTAGATTTATATTGCATATGACTGTGTATTTAGATTTGAAACGCTTCAACTTGTTTATATGGATAATTTTCTGATATTAGGGTATAGGGTTTTTTGTTTTGAGTTTGAAATTAATTCATTGATTTTGCCTTGTGAGTTGTGATTCTTATTATAAATCAATAGTGGTTAATTTTGTTGTTCTTTTTGCTCTTGATGTTGTTCTTGCCTTGCATTATGCATAATGAAGCTTGTAAATATTCCTGCTATTAGTTTTATGCTTAAACCGAAAGTTTGATATAGAAGGGAAATGTTTAGCCCAGTGTTAATGCATGTTATAATTATTTTCCATATAAAAAATATTCGTAGTAGGCCAGATATAAATTCACCAAGGACGGTAAACCAGCCCCACATTTTTTTTAGTTTGTTGTTTACCATATTACTTATGGTGTTTTCGTTAATTAATGAGTTAAGATTCAATCTGTGATCCATTATTGTAAAACCCTTGGTTTGTCTTGCTATGTACCTTTCTCAGATGAAAAGGTAGTACCTTTGTAATTGCCATGTCTATCTACAAAACCGGCTATTACAACGGAAGATAACGTAGTTTCGTTAAATTTTAAACCTGTAATTATTCCTCCTATTGGTAGGTGGTATGTTAATTTTTGGTGTATTTCAGAGCACTGAGCACTACCTGATTCGATTATTTCTGTGAAGAATCCATTATCTACCATTTGAGCATCTTCTAAAAGTGAACACCTACTTATGAGGTAATTAACTGATATTGAGCATGTTTTATGAGGTGTTGAATAGGTATCTGTTTTTTGTAGGAGTTAAATTCTTTGAATTGGTTGGGTGTTGATCTCTGATGGTGGTTCGCATGGTTCCACAGAAATGCTATTGAATGATGTTATGTTGATTTTGGGTCCATTACAGTCATATGCAATAAAACCATGTGCCATGTGTAGTTGTAAGAGGATGAGTAGATGTGTGATATTCATTATGATTGTGTTGACTGTTCAATGTAATATTTTTGTTTTACAGCTTTTAAATATATAAAGTAAAATACAATGGTTGCTAAAACATATGTAATATAATATAAATAGTTTTAAACTTTAACACTAATGAATAGTTCTTAATGTATAATTTGTGTTACTTGCTAAAATATTTGTAAATTATTATTGAATCGAGATTGATGTTTTTTTTTCAGATAAAGTGAAATTCAAAATGGAATATATTGAATAATTTAATAATTAGAGAGTATTTGAATTGTATATTTTAAAAATATGTGTTATCACACTATATAATATTCATTATTATGATTTGATTATATGTTTATCAAATTATTTCTGTACAATTTTATTACCTTGTTATTTATAATTTGTATATTATGTATTTATTTAAAAAAAACTGTTTTCTTTATTGTTATATATTTGACATTTCGCTAACTATTATTTGTTTGTATTAGGTGTGCTAGTTAATTATTAATATTTTCTCTTGAGTGGTATGGTTTAAGGCACCTAACATGGATTATATCTTCAGTTATTTTATTATTTAAAATAAGTTCGATTTTATAATTTAAGTGATTGATTTTTTCTAAAATGTTGAAAGATCCTCTGTATTTTGAACCTAATTTATGAAATTTTCCCACTTCTAAAAATGGAAATTTTATAAGAACTAAGTCTCCTGGACTAAAATTAGTTATTTGGTGTGACTTGTCATGATATTTTTTTTTAGTTTTGTTGAGCTATTGAAACTATGCTGGATATTTTATTACGTGTTTCATTTAGTTCAATTAATGATTTTTTTATGTCGTATGGTATATTATTTAGAATTAATTTATTGTCGATTGGAAAATATGATTCGAAACCATGCATTAAATAGAAAGGGCTGTATTTTGTACTAGTTTGTGGTGTAGCATTGTAATTTAATGTTACGTATGGTAAATAGTAGGACCATCTGGATTGATTATTATCATCTGTGTAATTTTTTAGTGAACTAGAAAGAATACTATTAATTTTTTTAACCAGTCCCTGTGACTGGGATGAATAACTTGTGGATAAAACTTGTTTTATGCCTAAATTGTTACATATATCTTCTACGAGTTTATTTTTGAAGTGAGTGCCTCTATAGAAAGAAAATATTTGAAAACACCCCCAATGGGATATTATCTGAATAATAAATTTAACTGTTGATTCGGCGGAAGCTGAAGCTTCTAGTGAATATGAATTTAGTATTATTGCATGCAGCTACTAATATGTATTTTTTTTTTTTATTGCTAGTAGTTAAAGGACCTAAATAGTCAAATGTTAGCCTATCTAATTGTCTATTTGATAATTTTATAGGTTATAATTGACCTATTGATTTGCCTTCTAATTTTTTATTTATTTGGCATGTTTTTATAAATTCGAAAGTATTTTGAACCAAGTTTTCCCAATAATATTTATTTTGTATTTTATGAATTGTTCTTGTTATGCCTGTGTGACCTCCCGTAGGTGATTCGTAATATGATTTTAATATATTACTAATTAAAGATTTTGGAATTACTAAAATTGGTACGAAATTTTTAGGAGGGGTAAATTTTTTGTAATATAAAATTGTATTTAATAGTATAAATACTTGCGTTTTTCTTTTTATATTTTTAGGAATATTTTTATTATTTGGTTCCATTATTGCTTCGATTATATCAGAACAAAATTTGTCTTTAGCTTGTTCATTTTTTATATTGTTCAAATCTAAATTTATTTGTGTATGTTCATCTTTAACCATATCGATTTTATTAATTGCATTCCTAGATAGAGCATCTGCTATTAAATTTTCTTTACCTTTTTTGTAAACTATATTAAAATTGAAATCTAATAATTTAAGTGTTAATCTGGCTATTCGAGCAGAGGGAATTTTTAAATTTTTGTAGTATTGAAAACTTATGTTGTCGCAGAAAACGGTAAAGTGTCTTCCCCATAAATATTCTCGGAAATAAGTTATTCCAAAACACAAACCTAAAAGTTCTAGGGTAGTTGATGAATATGTTTTTTCATTATCCAATAATTTACGCGATGCATATCCTATTGGATGTAAAATATTATTATCATCTGGTTGTTCGATGTAGACTCCCAAACCCATTATTGAAGCATCCGTTGTTAGGTAGACATGTTTGTCGTCATCAAAATGTTTTAAAAGTGGTTCAGAGATCAATTAATTTTTTAATTTTAGAAAAGATTCTTCATGTTCTATTTTCCAATCTATTTTTTTTTACTATCTCCTTTTATAAGTTCAGTGAGGGAGTGGGCTATTTTTGCGAAATTTTTTACGTGTTTTCTGTAATACGAACACATTCCTATAAATGATCTAATATCTTTTTGAGTTTTTGGTTGTGTAAACTCAGTTATTGCTTTTGTATTTTTATCCATTGGTTTGATACCTTCACGAGTTATGGCCGAATAATTCAATCTTATAATTAAAAAAAAACATTTACTTGTTTAAAGAAATTAAATTTATCCATTATTAATAAAGCTTGTTTTAAATTACTTACAGCTTGATCAAAATTTTTACCATAAGATGCTAAGTCATCAATGTATATTATGAGATATTTGTATAATAGTTCTGAAAAAGCTTCATTCAATTTTCTCTGAAATATATTTAAGCTAATCTTTAGGCCTTGTGGGATTCTAGTAAACATGAATAGCCCATGACAAGATGTGAATGCAAGTTTATATTGGTCTTCTTCTTTGACAGGTAATTGAAAAAAACCGCTATTAAAATCTAATGATGAAAAATATTTTGATCCCTCTAGAGCTTTTAATAAATCTGTAGTTCTAGATAGAGGATATTGATCTACTTCGATTTTATCATTTAATTCTTTATAAGAAACTACAAGTCTATATGATCCTTTTTCTTTTTTTTTACTAAAAAGGCTGGTGCTGCAAATTTTGATATTATCCGACGAATAATATTTGCATCAAGTAAATTTTTAATTGTATTTTTAACTCTTCACGTTGTTGTGGGGAAACTCTGTGGGGTCCGTATAATTTGGTTTTAATTTTATTTCGCAAGGATCTACATTAGCGCATTTCATATGTGAAGTGTCGGTTGTAAAAAGGTGAATGAATTTTTTTAATAATTCAACTACTTTTTTATGTTGACGTTTGTCGAGATGTTGAGATATATTTATTATGGTCCCTTCACTATCCATAAATATTTCTTTGTCGTCGGCATCGTTTGAAATTTTGTTTGGTATTTTTGTACAAGTTTTTATTGCTTCAGTATTATCGTTGTTATTTAGAGGTATTTGGGTATCTATAAACTTATTTGGACGTGTATTATCGATATTATTATTATTTTTAATTGTTGTAAAGGCGGTATATCATTTAATGATAATATAATTAGGCAGTATTTTGTTTGATGGTTTATCCGTTCTTGATCCAGGGATCCAATGCGTATTATTATTTACATTATACAAAACGATTATGGGCCTATTATTATCATTTTTCTTTTTATAGATAACGCCGTTTTATTAGTGTTATTGTAAATGTAAGTGTCGTGATTATAATAATAAGCGATTGCGGCTAATTCGTGATCGGACATCCAATAATTGGGCAGCTGTGTATTGTTTAATATTTGTAAGATATCGGCTATAGAAGTAATTTTGTTTAATTTGTTATAATTTAATGCATTATATACAGCATAAATGCCACAGTTTCCATCCCCTGCGACATTTTTTCGGGGTTTATAATTTTCAAAGATTGATTTTATTTTGTTATTATCTTTTATACTAATATTTATATTATAATCGTTATTTATTTTTTTTAATTTACTCATATTATTCATATTGTTATTATTACTTTTATCAATTTCTAAATTATTAATGGGTGATTTTATTTTATGATTGGAATTGTCGTTAGTGTTATTTGATTTTTTTAATTATTTTATAGAGATGGTGATGGTCATGTATTAAATTTATAACCTTTTGATGTTCTTGAGTTTTCTAGTTGTTAGTTATGTGTGTTTTATCTTTATGGCAGATGAGAAGATCGATATTTGTGTTTAGAAATTCTGTAAAAATTAATTGTTTGGCAATTGTCCAATTACATTTGTCTATGCCTGAGGCAATTTTAGGGATAGCAATTTTGAAATCATATAATTTTTGCATTAATTTTTTTAAGTTTTGAATTGTAAGTTTTATGTCATCATATTTAGGTTTGTGAAAGTATTTTTGTTTTGTTATTAAATGATACATTATTTTATTTCCTATTTTATTGGGATTGTGTCGCCTATCGGTGGTTTTAATTTTTTTTAGTTGAGGCGTCGTATCTCTAAATGTCATTTTTATTTGGGAGGCTATTCCTTTAGACATTTTTAAATCTGCAGATATACAATGAACAATTGAATAGTCAGAGTCTATAAGAAATATGTCAGCTATTTCCTCTTTAATATTATTAATATTCGTTTTAGATAAATTGTTATAAGTTTGTATTGTGATTGAATCATTTAATGATAAAGTGTTATTATGAAAGTTGATAATAGCTTTATGGCTGTGTAGAAAGTTATTTCCTATTATTATATGGAATGTCAAATTTTTGACAATAAATACTAATGTTTCAAAATCCTGAGAGTCGATTTTAAGTTTGATTGTTGTAGAGCCATAGACAGTTAATAAATTATTGTTTGGGCCTGATAGAGTGATATTTTCTTTAATTATTTTATTTTGGTGGGGGGAGGGGGGGACGAGCGTGTGTCTAATACAACAAATATTCTGTATCAATAGTTATTGGTATATCAATATTATTAAGTTTGGCACGAATAAATAAAGGTTCAGAAATGTGATTAATTTTTGAGTAATTGATGTTTTCTTGACTGACAATAAAGGGTAACAGTGATTGTCAGAAAAACTGTTTAACCTATTTATTAGTTTTTTTGAATTGAAAATTGTCTACAAGTTTGTGCTGAGTGTCCTATTAAACCACACAATTGACAATTAATTGAGTTATTTTTAAATCTACAATTTTCTATAGAATGATTATTTCTAGAACAAATTGTACATTGCATTTTTTTATTATAATTTGAAGTATTTTTGTTTCTAAAATAAGAAAGATTCCTTGGTATGATTATCTTTAAAGCATATTTCACATTTTTTTATATTGTTATTATCTATTTTATTATTTGGCAAAAGATTACGATTCTTCTTAAAGTTATTGGGCTTATTAAGATTATTATTTTGAATTTGGGGTTTTATAATATTTTCCATGTCGCTTTTAAATTTATTGTTATTTTCGTTAAGCAGATTTATTTTCTTATTAAAATCATTTGAGATTTGATTTAGTTTATGAGTGATTATGTCAGTTTCTATTTCGGAAGGAGATTGATTTATTTCACCCATTACCATAAATTCTACCATTTCATATTTTCTTATGTTGTTTTTTAATGATTATAGAGATGAATTATCTAATATCCCAATGTATCTGGCAATATTTCATTTTAGACTCTTCATTATATATCTAATTGTTTCTTGTTGGTTCATTTCAAAATCTATACGTCTACAAAGTGATTTAATTTCATTAATATATGCCACGGGTAGTTCATAATCTAATTGCTTTCTTTTCTCTAGTAATAATCGAAGCATATCTTTATGAGCAATGGGTTCGAATTCCATTCGAAGTTGTTTTTCTAAATCAGCCCATTTATTAAAATTTTGATTTTCGATGTTTTCATAAAAAGTTAATGCTGGGCCCTCTAAAAACGCAGGTATATATTGCAATTTTTCTTGTTTAATCCAACCATTAATAGAGGTTGTTCTTTGATAGTTTTTTTTAAAAATGTATATATGCTCTCAGATAAAGAATCGGAAAATATACTAGGTTTTAAATAGGGTTTTTTACTATCCATTGTATTTGTTTTAGTTTGATTATTCAAGTTTTGATAGTTTTCATTTATCGTTGCAAAATCTTCTGAGTAAGATTCACCGTTTAAATACATTAATAATCTATTTTTAAGTTCTGCAACTGTTCCCACACTTTTTAAATTTCTTTTATTTAACTCTAAAATTAATTGAGATTTCTTAAATTTGTTTATTTTGTTTGATAATGAAGCAAAAATTGGTTCTTCTATTTCATTCTCTTGAATACTATTATTTTGTGACATTTGCGAAAATGATATTTGTTTTATCAATTAGTTAATTGTAAGTAATTATTTATTTATTTAATTTTTGTATAAGATTTGTTGTAATATGTAAAATTTTATTACTCATAAAAAACTAAATATATTGTTGTATGATATAGTTTGTAAAAGTATAATTGTAATGAGAAGAAAAAAAGAAAATTATTAGGTATGTATTCGTTTTATTAAAGTAATAAAAAAAAGGTTTTTATATTTATTTATTTATATACTTATATTTCTTATTTTTATTTATTTATTTATTATTTTTTTTATTTTTTATATTTTATATATATATATATATATATTTTATCTCGGGGGGTTTTAAACGTGGTAAGAGCCACTAGGTGAGCGACACTTTGTAATGATCTAAATATTTATATTTTACTATGAAATTCTGGGGATGACTATATGCCCTTAGATCGACAACTCAATTAAAAACTAATATATATTACCTCTCCAATCCTTATAACAATTTTCTTGATGAAATCGTGATTAGCATCCGAAGAATAATTTGAAGTGATCGGTTTATAATTTGCAACAACAAAACGTACTTTTTTTTATGGATACACTTTTATTAATTTATTTTTAACTTTATAAAAAGAAACACATCAGTACACTTATTTAAATTTACTGTAATAAATATTTACAATCTACTTTTTATTATTAAATTCTTCTGCTTGTCCGCAAACATCTGTCGTCCAGAAGGACAACAATAACGCAACGGCCTGGGGTGATCTAAAACTCATAGCGTGTATGTGTATGTGTGTGTGTTGCATATCTTATCGATGTATTATATGTGATTCATTCCTATTCTTAATGCCTATAAATTATTATAATTATTTTATTATACATTTTAAATTTAAAAAAGATATAATGGCTTAGGCGCATATCATTACAATATTATTATATAATTTCACTATATCAGTATATTATATTATAATAATATATTAATAATGCTTTGCCCGTACATATTATTAAACAGAAAATTATTTAAAATTATAGAAATATGTTAGATTGATTTAATATTTACATGATTTACAATTTACATAATAAAATACAATGATTTTTTGTGCATTAAATTAAGTTTGAAAAATTGTATTCAAGTGTTTTGGGACATTATACAATATTTTTGATCTTTAATTTTTTCGCAAAAACAAATATAATTTTTTCGTCCACTTATGAGCATGTGATATAATAAAACTGTCCAAGTTTAAAGCATAAATTTTCTAAACTTAATCCATACACTAGAAGCAATTGTCACCTTGTCCGTTTTTCCTATGTTTACACTTAAACAGTTGGATGTAGACTGTAATCGCAATTAATATTGTAACGAAATGCGCTAAGATTGAAGTCAACATATACGGTTCGTCGAGATAAAGTAGCTATAATAGATACTATTAGATACCTACCTAGTTAATTTGTTAAGCTTATCCAAGTATTTATATATATAATATTGAATTTTGATGAGCAGAGTAGTAACGAGTGTCACCGGTTTCCGACAAAAATGGCTTTTCCGTTTTCCATCAATTATAAATTATACAATTTTAAAGTTTGGAAGTTTTTAACTAAAATAAGCTATGGTAAACTATTATTAGGTACCATTAGTATCTGAAACTAATAAATGATATTTTATTAGAAAAATACTGACTATACTAACTAGTAGCATGATTTGGTCGGTTCTGTATCTCCTGCAAATCTAGCGATTCAGGCACCCCTTTCACCCATCACGCACGTACAACGATCATTCCCTCTACCCTCCCACCAACCAAGCTTATCACTCACGTGCGCGGTCTTGCCCCCCCCCCCAACCATATTTATCACATGTTATTGTCACATGACGCCGCCGCCGCCGACGTCAGACGACTCAAGTATGCGAAACATCTTCTCATGTCGCGAGTTATCATACCCCACCCCCTCCACGTTGTGAGTGACCGCGAGCGGCCTGCGCGTCTACAATACCGTTAAGTAGCACTACAATCACTGTAGTGACAAGTTTGTATTCTCTACACTTAAAATCATTTTTACACCGATTAAAAACTAAATTTACAAGTACTTCTAAAGATGGCCGGTTCAATCGTGGATAATGCATCTATATACAAGAAAACGTTTAAATATATACCGCCAACACCACCTTCGGAGCTCATCGATTCTACTAATTATACGTTAAACTTCGCGAAACGAAAGTTTATTCACGTTGGATTCGATCCGACTGATATGTTTAGAGTAGCAGTACATATAATAACACCATCACGTTATGTTAATATTTCAACTGAGTTTCTGCAAAGAATATTTTCGCTGATGGGCAATATCCTATCATTTATTTTGGAGCAACCGAGAAAATATAAAAGAACCGTATTTCTCGAGACGGAGAATTTCAAATTATCTAGCATGATGAATAGTAGGAACAATACCTTAGTTATAGAGTCTAAGGTACATGAAGGATGTCGAATTCTTTTAAATCGTACGGAACTCATACGATTAAAATATTTAGAATGGTGCATTTTCGAGACAATTGAACGAAAATCAACTATCATACATCCAATAGTCTTAAATAAATTTGAAATATTTTCTGAATATCTCGATAAAGAACTCGCTAAAGCGGAATCAATACCAAGAACGAGTGAAAAAATGATCACGTTTATTAAAAACGTGCGTGATTCTCATATTATTGCAAAATGTCCAAAACACGATATTAATTTCATCAGCCAGCTCAAAATGTACGCATTATCACAATTAGCAGAACACTCGATACAACGGTGGAATAAGGAAATGTCGTCAGGGGTAATTACAGACAATATATTTATACCATATTACGGGTAAATAAATAATTATTTATTATTTTAGTTATTTAACGGAGGTTCGGTAATAGTCTCTCCGACCTCAACGAGCTATTCATCGTCAATTGGTATCATAAGGGATGATACATTTGATAAAGAAAATGTTGTAGAAGATATTTCTATAGTAAAGGTGATTTATAAAATAATAATGATAATAAATACATAGTTTTTATGTAAAAATACTTTTTTCAGACACACGACTCGATTGACGAGCTTTGGTAATTCGACGTGAACGACGGTCCCGATTTTTTCAATATGCAGTATTTATCTGGTTCAGATCAAATAACATATGCTGTAGTCCCGACACCGCGTTACACGGAGAAAAAAGGAACAAACTCTTTTTAATAGTAATATGAATTAATTTTTGAGAAATAAAAAGACATGATATTATGTATAAAAAATAATTTTTATTTATTAATATTAAGGTTTACAATAAATATATTTACAAGGTTCTTACTTCGCCATTAAATGGATTATAAGTTATAATTTGATCGTGTAATATTAAACAATATGCTGAAGTGGCGGGTGGAAATGCTTCATCGGCCTCGATTTCAATCCTAAGGTCGACCGTCGATGTTTTTACGTTATCGTTCTGTCTACTCATATCGACAAATATAATCGGAGATAGTTTTTTGAAATCTGATCGAGTCAAAAGGGGTGCGATATTTTCACGAGCGTAGTAAGATTTTTAAAACTCAGCATATGCACGGTATAATGTAGCCATCCTGTTCTTAGTAAAGTCGTTTTGGAAATCTTCGTAAGGGAATACTTCGGAATTTAAATAGACCTTAAAGTTTTTGATTTTGCAATGATCAAAATACGATATTGCTTTACTCGCACTATTTTTCCCGTCAGTCTGAAAACCGATTATAACATATCGTGGTTTTTCTAATTTGTTAGAAGTTTTTACTTTCCACGAGTGCGTTGTGTTTTGCATTAAACAAGGATATTCGCACAACTCCCGCGATCTAAATGCGCATGTTAGAGGTTTCTGATTGCTTATTACTTTCAACAGCCGTATTTTTTCTTTATCGCTGACCTTGACTATAGGCATTCTCCACAATATTTTTGTGATATATATTTTAACGTCTTTTAGCTTGGGTGCGTCTGCGACAACTTCATTGTTTTTATACTGCTTCAACGCATTTATATCTATGGACGCTCTATTTAATATCAATTTTTGATTACAGTTGATTAAAATACGTTTATAGTCTTCGCAAAAACTGAACAAATCATTTAGATTAATACATCCATTAAACATATTGCTTTCATTAAATTTTGATTGGCATTTTTTAAATCATTATTCCAAGCTGCGTTATGGTGCGATGTAATATTCGATTTATTGTACGAGCAGTATCCTTTCAATGTTGTTGTTATTCCCGGATTGACAAGTTTCTGAATTTGATTACCGTTCAATTCATATTTCATATTGGAGAAAAGAAATGCTAGTCCATTGTTTATAAAACGGACATCGTCAGTCATACCCGTAGGTTTAGTTATTGAGTCCTCGATTTAAATATAACTTTCACATAGTAGAATATAAGTATCTGAATTATGTGATGCAATACGCACTTCATCGTTATTGGAGAGGGCCGACGTTGAATAAGGTAAAAAAGAATGATAATCGATTTGAGTTATCCTGCAATCGTCCACACACCCGGCCGACACGTCTAAATACATTTCGTCCATATTTTAAATAACGTGTAACGAATGTAAAAAAGCCAAATTTTCAGCTGTTAGGCCACTCCCGACTTTATAGTATTTCAATTTTTTTTTTTCGAAGTTGTTGTCTTGATAATGTCGCCGACTCGACTAGCGGGTTTTTTGTTTACCCGACTATTTATATTATAAAATTGTAAACCCATTTTATTGCGGGTCTTGGATTAATAATCGTATTGAAACCGGCTCTCCTCGTAAATCGATTAACTCGTTGTCCTGATTTTTTAAAACAAACTCGGCATGCGTGATCGACGAACAATTTATAGAATAAAAAACCAAATGTGTCGGATTCTCTATAACTTTATAGCCCAGAGGTACATTTGGATAAAACTCGTGTATTTTATGGCACTGCTTCCTGTTCTTGAATGAGCCCGTGATCAGGTTCGATTCGACATATATACAGTTTGTTTTAGTGATATTTACCAGCATATCCAATTGATATTTAACATTAGCCGTGTACACACGTTTTTCAAAACCCAACAACTCACCTATACTACTAGGCATGGATAAATCTATAGACGCGTTACACAGCATTTCACATTTTGACGTGTTATTATTCCCCTTCAACTCGAACGAAATCCCGGTATCAGCTAGTATATGCTTTATTATCGCCTCAATTTCGCTCAACTCATAAGAGCCTGTGGGTAATGAGTAGACCTCACGTGTTGTTTTCTCAGTCTTATCCTTACAATATTTGAAACCAATTTGATCGCACTTGTCGTTTATATTAGGAATAGAATTATTTGTCTGAAAACCCAACAGACAAATTTTGGTATTTTTACTGACTTCTATCGGTGGAAAAAAGTCGGAAGACAATTCGTTCGAGTTACTGCTTAACGTTATAATGTACATGATAAAAATCTCAAACACAAATGCCCGCAGTTTGTCGTATTATATTTCTGATGTCTTTCGTAATTATATTCGATATTACAATTGTCGAAATATTTCTGTAATTCTATTAGTGGTGGGAGATTTCCAAAACTATCATAGTATTTAACTTTTTGCCGATTTTTCTATATGCCACCCAATGAGTTCCTTCGCCCCTTTCAATATCCAAATTGACTACGGCCGACTCTCGACGTTTAGAATGAAAAGGCAACTTGTCTTTGGATAATACGTCGATGAAATGAGGTATTTTCAGCATGTTGGCGTATTTTATGATCTCATAATCGTACAGCGTTCTATCGGGTAGGGTGGTAATTAGTAGTTTGTCGGTTTTCTAGATTTCTTCACCGACCCACCTTTGTAAGGCGCTAGGTATAAACCTTTGCCGTTTACGATTTTATAAGAACTGCCCTTATACGGAACGAGATATAAACCCTTGCCCAAATAGAAGTGTTCTTATCAGATTTTAAATCATTCACGACTTTTACTATATTATCAACACCGCCAGTAAGCGCGCCCAATGCGGATAAACCAGCAAAAATAGGTATTAAAGGAAGAACACTGCCCTTTTTCGGAATCGGTATTTTTTTTTTTTTTTTATTAGTTATAAAGTTTTCCTGACAGTTGGTCATCTAAACTTAAGGCTAAGGAATAAAAAAAGAAAAGTTTGATTTTGGTGCATGGAAAAACGAATTGATTTTAGTATAATTACATCTAAAATATCAGGACTTCTTCTTTGATCATATGGATAGTATGTGGGCGAGTCTGGAGCTGACAGTATCGCAGGATTGCTTACAAGGTAATTATAAAGTTTACGTCCATTAGCGTTTATGGCTTTACAATTCCAAGTTGTATGTTTACAATTTAGGTCACAATTTAGGAATCGGTATAATTCTAGGAGTTTTAGCTTTCTTAGTTTTCGATTTTTTAGCCGCTGCCAGACATGTCCTTATTATTTAATCATATTCTTCTCATCCGTTTTATTTTTAATCGCATTTTTAGTAGCCGCGACCATTCGTTTGAATTCGCAACCAGCCCCCATCTTGCACTTGACTTTCATGGCTGTAGTGACCAGCCAGGAAGCGGCTTTCTCCTTAATACCAGTGTTTTTAGATTTAAATAACTCCCAAGCTTGATTTTCCAATATTTCATCGGCCTTCTGTCTATCAGTTAGTGAATTACTTTTTATACGCGATATCATGAGCTCTAGCCAACTCGTCTAGTCTGTTTACGCCTCGATTGCCACGTAATAACCTTTCTTTTAATTTAGTACCGGGACTGGCGAATCTAAAATCAAATACGAAATTTAGTATGAATTTAATAATGTAGTGTACCGACTTACCTGAAACCGGGTAAATGTAATTCCACTGGTAAATGGTTTATTACCGAGTTAACAAGGTCAGAACCCTTATTGCTGTTTCGTTTGCGAGCGCGAGACATCGTGTAACGTTTTCAAAGACAGAACATCAGTTTATATAACCCAATAAAATACGTTTTATTCAGCAGGAGAAGAAACTTCGAGTACATAATATCGATACCCCCGATACAATACACTATAGGCAAAGCGAGCTATTTCCGAACACGATACGTTCCCTGGTATGGGGAGTTCGGGTTGTGGCAAGACGAATTTAATATATTTTCTACTCGTCGATGAAAACGGGCTTCGATTCGAAAACGTTTACATATACTTTAAAACGTTGGAGCAATCGAAATATAAATTACTGAAACGTATTATTGACGGTATCGATGGAATTAATATTTTCACGTTTTTCGAGAATGATAAAGTCATCGCGCTCGAAAAAGTATTACCAAACTCTATATTTATCATGGACAACATTATCGGAGAACAGCAGGGGCTTATAAGGGAATATTTTTCCAGAGGAAGGCAAAATAAAGTAGATATATTAAATAGAATTATTTAGCTCAGAGTTATTCAAAAGTGCCTAAACAACTGATACGAGATAACGCTAATTTAATAGTATTGTTCAAACAAAACGAAACCAATTTAAAACACGTATTCAATAAACACTGTGCCGGTGATATGACGTATAAACAATTCAAACATTTTTGTACCATGTGTTGGAATCACGAAAGATTTGCGTTTGTAGTTATTTGTAAAGATAGTGAACGTGATAGCGGGCGTTACCGATTCGGGTTCGATACCTATGTGGTTATATAAGACTGTGTTTATAATAAAAAAATATCATTTAAAACACAATCATGAAGGAGGAAAGTAATATATTGGAAGAGTTGGTAAAGGCTAAGGAAAGTATAAAATGAAAATATTCCTCGTTAAAAACCGGAGAAGCCAACGTTCAACAGTTGATGGCACAAACGTTCAAATCCATTATAGTTCCTTTAACTAAAATATCGAACACACGAGATTTGTATACCGATCAAAGTACGGTGAAGAAGAAAGAAAATAAGCTCGGTGCAATAGATTCTGAAATTGTCGACAACGAGAATGTTAATTACGATGATAACTATCAACAAGAAATTGAAAATTGGTTTCAGTCTACTGTTATAAATAAGATATATGGCTCGTAAAAAATGCAAATGGCGATATTACATTAGGTAATAAAGAAGTAAAATTCACTCAAAGAAGTAAAATATAATGCTTATTGATGGAACTTCTTATCCCACAACACCGGGACTTATTCAGCTATTGTTTTTGAAAAATCCTCTTATTTACACCGATAACGATTTAAAGACGTATAAATCGATATTAAGTCACACGTCACCAAATTTAACCGCGGGCGGTTCAAAAATTAAGAATACCGCGTATAAAAAATACAAAACTATTATAAAGCAATTATTCCCTTCGGGTGGCGAACTATATATGAAAGTGCAGAAAAATAACTTAGTGTATTGGAACGATCCAAAAGAACTGGTCGATAGACTTCGATTACTCTTAGCGTCTAAATCGGCCGGCAATACCGGTGTTTCCAACGAGATAATTTCGATTTTCGAGTAATTACGCGAAGCTGGGATAATTAAACGAATTCCAAATGTCTAAACGAGAAATTGCTATCGAACTTCACCGGCCGTCGCGGAAAAATTTCACGAGGCGTAGAATTAACGTATATGGAAAAAATGATTTGTGGCAAGCTGACTTGGTTGAAATAATACCATATTCACGAAAAAATAAAGGATTCAAGTATATTTTATGTGTTATAGACTATTTTACTAAATTTGCACGGGCTGTGCCATTGAAAACAAAAACGGGTAAAGAAGTTACCAGTGCTATGTCTAAAATATTATACGATCGCTCGCTGAGACTTTTACAATTGGATAATGGAAAAGAATTTTACAATAACACATTCGACACGCTGATGACTAAATATAACATACGCTAATATTCGACGTTTAGTGTCATGAAGGCGTGCATTGTGGAACGCTTTAACCGTACATTAAAAGAAAAAATGTTTAGGGAGTTTACAAGGCGAGACTCTCACGAATGGATTTTATTTTACCGCGGTTGCTTCGAGAATACAATAATTCGAAGCATAGAACCATCGGAATGACACCGGTACAGGCGAATACCGAGCCCGCGAAAGTGGAAATTAAACAACGTGAAATTAATCGCGTAAAAATTAAATTCAAAGTGGGCGATAACGTTCGCATCAGTACTCAAAAGTGGGTGTTTACAAAAGGTTATTTAGACCCAACTGGTCTACGGAAATATTTGAAATTATCAAAATAAATAATACATCACCCGTCACTTATCAATTGCAAGATTATACGGGAAAACCGATTTCTGGCTGTTTTTATCCTGAAGAAATACACAAAACTATTCACCGAAACGAATATTTAGTCGAGAAAATCATACGCAGAAGGGGTAATCAAGTGTTTGTTAAGTGGTTGGAATTCGATACGACGCATAACAGTTGGTTAAAAGCTAATGACCTTAAATGGTGAAAACTCATTTCAGTAGTTTAATACAATTCACTCGGGCAACATATGTATTGATTATGGATATTTTCAATAATTCGATTGATGGATGTAGAAAAAATACTATTTCGCACATTCAGTCGAGTAACATGACGATTGTATACAATATAAAGCTACTACAGTTGGAGATAAACACTCTGAAAGGTGATTTCGCTAATTTGCAAGTAAAGATAAAATCGTTGGAAGATGACGTGCGGCAAAGTCAGTGGCGAATTTAACGGTCGATTAGTCGGTAAATGCCGACGAAGTCCCCTCCTTAATTATGTTTTGAGGCCCCTGGCCCCTCTAAATTATATAGTTGATTTTTTTTTAAATTTTGACCAAAGAAACAATTTTATATTGCAAACTGGAGTATAATTTACTATTAATAAAATAATTTAAATGTATACTTCAAAAGTAAAAAATGTTATAATTAAACAAAGTAGAAAAGACCGAACTAATAATTT
>JACXSJ010003066.1:0-30665 GCA_014851325.1 Pentalonia nigronervosa
TAGGAATAGGAAATAAACTTAAAATGAGAATGCTTAATATTGATTATGAACATCCATGTCCTAACTTTGATAAAGATTACTTACTTAAGTTTTTTTTGCGTTTTAGAATTTATGCTTCCATTAAATTTTTAAATAGACATTTAGTATCTGAAAAAAAATTAAAAATAGAAAGTTAGAAATTTTACAGCATTTGTAAACCAATATTATTATTTTATATTTATATTTTGTAATTGTATTAATTAGTAATTACCATGAGAAAATACGTAACATTATTTTGTCATTTGTTATACCAATTACGATTAATGACTATTAATAAATGGAAGTACATATAAAATATACAATAATATTGTATAACATCTGAACAATAATTTAGATCAGTGGTTTTTAACCATTTTTAGTTCAGCGCCTTCTTTATCGTAATAACTAACTGCTAAGGCCCCCCCCCTCTGCTCATGCAAAATCAAAATTTCTTCTTATAAACATATATATATATTTTTTTATTCATCAGTATATTTATAACATTATTAACTAAAGTATTATAAAAATTCTTATTTTTAGATAGTAATGGTTATATTTTACTTTCAATTATTTGTAGTGTTGTTATATAATATTAAATATTAATAAATTGTATTATTTTTAATCTCCGAGTTTGAAAAAGCTCACCGCCTCCTCAACACCCCTTCAAAAAGATCGCCCCCCAGAGAGATCGGGCGGTACCGCCCCCGTTAAGAACCACTGATTTAGATATATGCATGCAGCTACACTGATTTGGTTGCGCCCAATCAGAGAATCTTATTTTCTTTTCCCATTGTTTTTGGCGGAGTGATCTATCTGTTTTCATATAGTCTGTGTATAAATTATCTTCTTTAGTTCATGATAAATACATTGATAATAAAGAAATGGATGGGCCCAGCTGCTCCAGCTTCTATAATAATGGATAATACTAACATAGCTAAATATCTTCCAAGTCCATAGATAAAGCATAGAGTAACAGTTACCCTATGGGATGAGGCCTATTAATTGCATATTATCCATAATATCGATGTCACTGTTCATATAATCTACTTGTTAGCGACAATCAACAAATCGCATACCTATTTATAATCCAACGTTTTTCTTATTTATATTGTAATTCAAGAGCGAATACCCAACATCCGTAGGCCGTAGATACTGGAAATGTTCACCAAATTATGACCGTGCACCAAATATTTTTTTATTAACTTTTACACGTAGTATACTACTTTAAATTATAATTTAAAAAAATATTTTGACTCTTTTTGAATTATTAATAGATATTTTCATTTTTTTTTGTAGTTTGTTTTCTATAAATGTTAATTTAATATTTTTCATAAGGTCAACAAACTTAAAAATCTAATACAAGGTTCCTTATAAGTTGTTATAAATATATAATAGTGGTTCAAAAATATTAAGAATATGTAGGTTTGATTTTTTTTAAGCATTTAAAGTTAAAATTTTAACAAAATTCATCAAAACCATAATAATTTGCAAATTCTTCTGTAGTTAAAAAATTATAAAATTCTTTTAGTTTTATAGCAGCTAAGTATTAAAACTTTAAAATAAGGTTTCTAATAGGTAGCTCATATTGTAAATAAAAAATCTAAAAGATATACACCAGTGCTTTTCAACAGGTGTGATATCATCCCCTGGTGGGGAGTGAAGAACTTTTTTTGTCTCTGGAAGTTCCTCAATGAGTTATAAATCTCTTAGTAAATATTAAATTAACAAAAATACAGTATCAAAAAGGATTAATTAAAATTTCCAGTAACGAGATGTTAAAAGTAAGTTTTAAGAATAGTGAACACCTCACAGAATTTTGGCTCCAGTCTATCAGTCAAATCTATCCAGAACTGTGAACTGTTGTACAAAAATTATTAATTATTTTTCCTTACTCTTACCTTTTGAGTGAAGATTCAATGTGATGAATGATCTAATAACGAAAAAAAAAGAAATCGATTGGACATCATCAAAAAAGGAAACTTACGCCTTCATCTCACAAATTTTGAACCAAACGTAAAAAAATTGGCCTTGAATCACCAAACACAACCAACTAATGATCAATACATTTCAAAACATTTTAATTATCCTCTTAAATTATATTTAAGTATACATTTTACATTTTATTTTCATTATATTTACATTTATAAATATATATTATTTATTATTTAATAATAAACATTTCATGTATACTATTTTTATTTTAATTTTAATGAAGTAAGGGAGGGGGGCATTGAAAAATACTTTGCTTCTTAGGGGAGCAGCAGTTTGAAAAAGGTTGAGAAGCACTGATATACAACATTATTAATATTAAGATTAATAATTACTTTAAAAGCAATAATTTCATAAAATATACTTAAGTCTATAAGTTGACAGACTTATAGTCTTTGCTAAGAACCATTTTTGGTATACAATATCTTATCAATAGGTTCAAATTTAACACATCCATTAAAGTGACCACTTAACTCCTCTCCTGAGCAGAGGAGTATCCACTTGCCCACCTTTATTTATTTTATATTGACAAATTTTACAAAAAATATGTTTGTCTAGTTATTAATAAAGAACCAAATAACTTAAATGCACTTAAAAACATAATTAAGTAATAATGTATTTGAAGTTTTTTCTTCTAAATTAAAAGAATATTTCTCATCCTTTTAATTTAAAATATTGATTATTATTTATTTATTAATGCAAAAAAACAAATAATTAAATTTTGTTTAAATTGTAATGAAATCATATGTCAACTTGGGCACTATATAGAAATCAACTTAAAATAGGGGACTCATATATGCTTATGTTACAAGCATGAAAATATGTTTTGTTACAATAACTTATATTGGCGTCACAAAGGGGGTAATTGAAAGGCAGCTGCTCTTATGGGTATTGGTGATATTAGTATTAACTATACTAAATCTTATTTTAGTAAAAGTTATGACAGGACGTTACAAAATATATTAGTGTATGCCTTGACCTGGATTATTAGTGCTACAGATTGGATGGAATATTAAACTAGCTTCTGAAAAATTTCTAGTTCACCACACCACTAAGAACATACATAAGTACAAGAGTACAAGTACAACCATATAATTTGTACCATATTTTTATAAAGGCCTCGCAAATTCTAATGCCAGCGATAATTACATAATATTATACATAGCCAATCTGCTGTGAAAGCCCCTTACACTTTATTTGTATCAATTTGAAAGCAATAAACACATTTTATTAAATAGTATATAAAAATGAATGTTTATATGTACAGATAAAATATTTTTTCTTACATTTAAATTTAAAATCTAATTTTATAAAAAAAAATAATTTAATTTAGTTTTCAAATTGAACAGATTTAGTGCCACCAATAGATGTTGGTAGTAGAAAAAAACTAAAAGGAGGTAATTAATTTTATTTATTTAGTAGATGTCATCAGTATGCGCTTCACAAATACTTAAAAAAGTACAGTGAAATTAAAATTGGTATCTTTAAATATTCAAGATTTACACAACTATTTGGAAGCATCCACACTAGATCTTAAATTATATTATTATATAACTGTAACTAAAATTTTTAATGGATTTTAAGAGCTTTCGGAATTTCAAAAAAAAATCAGCAAATGAATTGAAAATTATTTTAATTATTTAAAATAAATAAATAAAATTTAATTTCACGAATAATATTATTCTTATTTTATTGAAAAAAAAAAACACTTATTGATCACTTTTCATTGTTAACAGCTTTTCATGGATTGTACCAAAGTGGATCTTGCTGCAAGTATAAATATATTTTATAAATAAAAACATAACAAAAGAAAATTAAAAACATATAACTTACTTCTTGAGTCTTAGCTTTGACTTTTCTTTCGATGAGTTGTTGTAATGCTTCTGATCGCACTGATAATGTATCTATTTTCTCTAAAAGCTGTTGGTAGGGTGATAAAGGTTGTGTTCCCATAACAACATGTCCAAGTTTTGAGTCAATTTTAGCATCTAACCTGGCATTCCGTATGAGATTCACAATCCAACATTCAGCTTCCTCTGGGTTCATATTAAGCTTCTCAGCTAACATACTAAATACAAAAGAAATGATTTAAATGTCATCAAATAATAAATACAGTATGTGCATACCCAATACTAATACATTGATGAATACGACAAAAAGTTTCAAAAATCATCAAACGAGCATTTTCTACAAAATCATCAAGGCAGGCAGTCAAGAAGAAGTCATTAAAAAGAACAATCTGGCATTCATGTAATTTGTCTCTGGCTCCCTCAAAATCAAAGTTAACATAGAGATTTTCTAGAAGTTCAGTTATTGGGTCACGGTAAGTATACGATTCCTAAACAAAATATTGTTAATAATATATATTTAAAGTTTATAATGATACACAATTCAATAAAATATTTAATATTGTTAAACTCGCCTGTTGAATAACCTTAACAAGATCCTTCATGGCTGCTCTTCTTGAACGATTGATAATTACTGCGGTGGCCAAGTAACGTAGAATATGTGGGCACATGGTTTGAATAGCATTTAAATAGCTGATACAAAATAATTTGTCAATATATAATATAATATAATATTAAAACTATTATTCACAATATATTACTTTGACCTATACAAAAACATGTCAATTATAAGGTCTCGTCCCTTAACATGATTGAAAAACACAAATAGACTCCAATGAATTAACCATGTCCGTTGTTGTAGCAAATGCAATGGAGACCCATTTGTATTGGAATCAATGTACTCTCTCAGTTTGTTTAAATCTTCAAGAGCAGTTTCCCAGTTTTGAATAAGAATTTCAGATGCTAATTTTCCCCAAAGAACATTCAAGTAGTTCTAAACAATAATTCAAAAATTATAATTATAACACAAGAAATTCAATTAGAATTTTAAACATTGATAAATTTACCTTGTCAGTAGGTGACATAACTAATAAATAAAAGTACAAATGACTTGTTGTACCAGCATAATTTCCACAATCGTAATGGTACTTAGCAAATTTGTACATACTTTCCATCATTTCTACTTTAAACTAAATAAACAAAAAAAAATTAGATAATTCAGTTATAATTAATTACATATTAAGTGACATTATATACTTCTATTATATGATTTTATTTTATTTATTTTAATAGCACTTTCAGGTTTTCACAACTACCATGAAGGTGATAGATAGTTCTATACCATGATTATTATCACAAATAGAGTTCCATAATATTCTGTTTTTAATGACTAAATAATTATTCAAAATGTTTTCCGTAAACATTAAAACTTAAATAAATGGGATTTACATTTTATTCAATCACCTTACATATTAACTGTATATTATTATAATCTGTTGATTTAATTGTCATTCAAAAACCCTGGTAGATTTGAGAAGAGGCTCTTCTCATTTTCCTACTTAATATATTGTAGTGCATATTATATTATAGTAGTCACGAAAACCCTAGTGACCTATGTAATATGAAAAGACATACGATAATTTTGACTTCTAGCACTAAAATTCTGATTTTGAAATAATATATATATATAAATATTTTAACAAATGTCATATAAATGGAACTTCCTAGCTATTGTAACTATCTCAAAATCATGAATACCTTACATTAGTAGACAATGTTGTCAATATCTAGACAGTCACAAACAATATAGGCAATATATAAAAATCAAATACCTTGTTAACACAGTTACAGCTATGACTAGGAAATTAACTTAATACTGATAAATTTGTTTAGCAAAATATTGAAATTGGGTTTGAAATTTAAAATAGCATTGCACAATGCAAATCCACTTTTTAAACATTTATAAAATAAATTAGTCAGAAAGTATGTTATTATTAGTAGTTAATACTAATTAGATAAATCAATTTTACAACAATTTTTTCTAATTCAACAAGAAAATTGATTTAACATTTTTATTAATTATAGATGGAAAAGTCTGGAGTTATTATCATTACCTAAGAAATGTTTTTAAATACAACATTACCTGAAAATAATTGACATTAATGTTATTTTCTAGTCGATATCGTATACTGTCTAATTTAATCGGAAATATTGTTATTTACTAGTTCTTAATATTAATTCCTTAATTTACATCTTTGATAGTAATATATATATATATATATATATATATATATATATATATATATATTTAATATATAATATTAAACAATCTATACAAATTTAAGATTTTTTAATTTCAAACAAATTAAAAATATTTTAATATTAAAACCTACAACACTAATATCTATTTAGGTAGTTCTTTTGATTCATATTTTATAATAAATTATATTATTTTTAGAAATACATTTTACTTTAATTGTATCAATACTTCAGTAATTTAGCAATATTAAACTCCTTATAAAAGTAAATTAAAAAAAAAAACACAAGTTTAAATAGAATCAATAATAATTTATCTAGAATAGAAATAACACTTACATCGAATTCTTTAGTCAAATAGGTTGACAATGTTTTAGGATCCCTCATAGTTTCCATATTTTTCATGACTTTATCATCTTTAAGAAAATTCATCACAACATCAACTTCATTTTGAAATTGATTAAGCTGCGATACAATTTGGTCTCTTCTTGTTTTCATTTCCTAATATCATAATGTTTGCATAAAATAAAAAACATTATAAGTTGCAAGCACTGTTAAGAATAGAAACCTATCTATCTTAAATTGTGGTTGCAAGTTCTACAATAATAAAGGTAAATACCTCAGGTACTTCTTTTTCAGGATTCAACTGTTTGTAAATCTCGATTACATAATCCATCATGTTAGTTTTATTAAGAATGTCCAATTTGGCTTGCAAAATTTCATTCTCGTTGTAGATCTAAATAAACATTATGGGGTCATTAAACATTGTACAACAAATGCTGTTTAGCCGAGATCATACACACACTGTGCAGAACAATTTGGTTTCCATGACCGAAATCCCCCAAAACGCAATTCTACTGTAAAACATATTCGAAAGGTTTCCGTTGACCATGTGGTCGGGACGAAAAAAAAAGAAAAACTCTTACCTTTTTTGCCCACAAGAACTCCAGTAGCGGAGCGACCAAATGCCGATCCAGGTATTTCGTCATTTTACTCGTTAAATCGAATTTTGCCATGTTTGTGTGTGACAACTATGGATGTAGGACTGACAATTAACGCAGTGACTATCAACCCGTATAACGTGAAATACAAAAATGGAACAAATAAAGTATAAGACTTTAAAAAGAACTTCACAACAGAATACAAATCAGCTTTGAATGGTTGTATACTGTATTTCTTAAATTGTGGTTCAAATGTTCAATTTAACTCGGTACACTCGAACCATGATAAAATGGTCTTATAGTTATAAAAATCTTTATCACCTTACCAAAGAGAATAAAAAAAAATGATGGACTAAGATACGGATCACTATCTTTTGTTCCACAATTTGTTTATCCATGTCAACTTATTCCAGTGATATTAATTTCCAAATTTTACCTTTATTCCTATTAACATTTGTTTGAATATGTGTTTGTCAAAAGAATTTTTTTCATATTTTTTTCATTAATATTTCTTCCTATTTTATTTTTTCGCAAAAACCTTTGTTCCAATGAAAGTTTGTTCCACCATAAGATTTATTATACAAAACATTTGGAATAAATTTTCATTCGCACATAATGGTTTATCATTGAATTCAAATTTAACACATCCATGACTAAGTTACCCACAAGACATTTATTCAAAGCAGAGCAATACCCATTTGCACATCTTATAGATTTTGAGCAGAGCGAAGAATGCATTGAATTTATAATGATGTGTGATTCTTTTTGACTCTTGGTATACACAATAAGTAATCTAAATAATATTTATTTATATTTATATAAACATTTTCTATACACCATAAAATGTACAATATATTTTGATTTTTCGAGCTACTTATAAGCATAAAAAAATGTTCGGTATGATTTTATTAATTTTTTATTGTAAATAAAAATTTTTTGATCGGTCAATAGACTTGAAAATGTAATACAATGTTTTTCATAAATGGTTGTAAGTGAAAATGAAAAAAAAAAATAGGTTAAGTTTACAATAGTTTCTTATAAGCATCTAAAGTTTGAATTTCGACAAAACACATAAAAACCGCAGACATTTGCAATTTATTTTAATTTAGAAATTTATAAAAAAAATTTCTGTTTACATATAGGATTTAAAAATTCAACACAAGATAACCAATACGTTTTTTTAACTTTAAAAAGCAGAACATTTATCGAAAAGTCAAACTAATTTTTTATGATCATTTGAAATAAAAATATTGGATATTACCCCGGAAACTACCACTTCCTCAGGGGACGATTTTTTCATTTGTTGTGATTCAAAAACGAATAACCGTAGATACATGAAATTTTCACCGAATGTTGAGCTAATCATTTTTTATACACCATAAAGTTTTAAAATATTTTGACACTTTTTAATCTAATTGTATGCATAAGACTTTTTTGTTTTTTTCTATAAATATTGATAAAAAAAATTTTGTTGGGTCAAAAAGCTTGAGCAATTAATACAAGGTTCCTCATAAGCAATTAAGTTGTTATAATAGTAGTTTAAAAATTTTAAAAATTGCATAAGTACAGTTTTTTTAAACATTTAAAGTTCAAACTTTGATTAAAAAATCTATTTTTACAAAATATTTTGTAGTTAAAAATGTATATAATGTTCAGTTTTTATAGCTAAGAATTGAAAATTTAAAACAAGGTCTTTCGTAAATAATTAATAGTGTAACTAAAAAATCAAAAAAAAAAAAATATTAACATTGTTGTTTTTTATAAACTTTTTAAGTTCATATTTGAACGAAATTGGATATTTAAATTAAAAAAAAAAAGGTTGGCAAGAGGGTTTCACTCTGTTATACAGTAGGTGTCGAGTGGGTCACTTTCACGGATGTGTTAAATTTGTATTCAATGATATAAATCATTGTATACGAAAAACGATTCTGAGCGAAGACTGTCATCCTACAGAACCAAGTGTATTTTAAGATATTATTGCTATTAAAATAATTCATTTTTCTATTAATAACACAGTAGGCTGAATTAATTTTTTCAGAAAATATTGCATTTGAAAATTCAATTGAGCGCATAAAATAAAATGATGTATCTACTTAAAAGTTTCAAGCACCCTCAAAAAATATTTTTAAATGCGTAAATAGATATGAATGAAAGTATGTCGGACCTTCGATGTCTGAATTATAAGTGAATTGTTTTTAGATTTCGTCACAAACCGTTTCCGATAAATTAAAATATCTCCCGGACGACGTTTTTACTAACCAACAGGTACAAGATGGCAGTGGTATTCATTAAATTATTATTGTATTCGCCCAGCGTCGGCTGGATTTCGTTTATTTTTCCAAAGACCATTTTTATTATTATTATTATTATTTTATACTAGCTATACCCACGCAGAGGTATACCGCTATTATATTAAAATTTTTCGACTTTGTGTTTCGTTTTGCATTCTACTGATGCGTACCCCACTTGTTTGATACTTTTATAATAGATGATGTATTTCGAATGCTTTTCGATTCTACAATGTGTACACGTACAGTAGACAAAATGCTCAGATCTTTAACATTGAACACATTTTTAAGTAGTCATTTGGTTCTATTATATATCTATTATTTAAAGTCGAAAACTCTTAAGTGGACAATCGATTAATACTAAACCAAATATTTATATAGGTAATATTATATTTATCCAATTAGTAACATGAATATATTATAATTCTCATTCTTGTCCAACATTTCATGTGAGAACCCATCATCGCACAAAAACTATGGACAACCGCAGTCCACTTGATCGATTTCTAACACTGGGAAATCAATCTCATTTCAATTTATTCTTTAATAATCTACCGGACCACTATAAGCGTCATTATAAGTATAACCATTGATTGTAATTACTAGTATTTATGATCAATGTTATAACGCAATAGCGGCGATATGTATGACTATTTGAAGCAATTGTTTCATAACGAACGGGTAGGTGGATGCCCAAGTCCAGGTGTGTGATTATTGTAAGACCTCAAGTCGACAAGTCCTCAACACAAACATCACATAAATATTATACCTAATATATTATGTAATTTAGTTTAGAGTTAACCCTCTGTGAATCACTTTAATGTAATCAATGAGGTAGTGGTAAAAATATTTGAAATCAACAATTTGATTCAAACTTCAAAGACTCAAAAAGTTTACGTCGCCATTGGATATGGTTTTTTTTTTTTTTTGGAGGAAATCAAAATAAATTTTATCAAATTTTCTGAAAACACCACTATGAAGTATTTAAAAATAGTAAAAAAATCTTTAAAAACCTAAAAATGCTCTAAAAATGCAAAAAATTGCAAAAATTAAATTTTCTTTTTTTAATTCATTGATATATGAAACGGATTTTGTGCTTGGAAAGTATTGTTTTTAGTAGATTCCGAAAAAATGCAATTTGCATTAAAATCTGCACCCTACTAATCATCATCATTGACGGCTAACGCAAATATCATAAGACGAAATTGCATATTGCCTAAATATTGCCTCTTAATATAGATACATGAGCAAGCTCGTGAATGCAGGCATTATAAATGTTAGAATTATTTAATTATTGTGTTATGGATATCAAACTTGGGCTTGCATTTTTATTTTCAATCAAATTTAAAAATGTATAAAAATTATAAAAATATTGAATCATACATTGTTATTTTATTAATAAAGAATTACAATTGTATTATATCATGACTTAAATGATCATTTTTTATATTAAATTTGAAAATTGCCTTGTGTATTTTTTACTGAATTTTGTGGGTATTTTACTTATAGAGTCCTTGGTGTACTTCACTCTTGCATATTCGCGTATTAATCATAAGCTCTATGACAGTGGTTCTTAACTTTTTTCGAATGGTAGAACACAACATTTTTTGAGATTTTCGGAAACTCGGTCGTAAAATAAAATAGTATTTATATACGTTTTTAAATTTTATAATATATAAAACAATGTACGTATAACACAAAACAAATTAATCACTAAAAAAAATAATAAAATGAACAAATACAATTTAAAAAAATTTCACAATTTGAAAAAGAATACATTGTATATTTAAGGATTTCATTTCCCCCCCCCCTCCCGATTTAAAAATTTTGGCGGAACACCGGTTAAGAACCACTGTTCTACAAATTCTATATTTTTGACATATTTCTTATCATTAATACAATGATAACGTTACTCAATCAATCATTATTAAAATAATTCTTTTGCCGGACTTCAAAGAAGTATGTCGAAGAACAAACTAAATTTGACCCTTCCTCCTGGTGTGGCTGACAACCAACAGCCTGTGTCACCATCTGCACCATTATCGGCAGCATCGGACGCAGGGTAAGTAGACCACAAAGACAAAAATTGTTTGTTAAGACTGGTTGGTTAACACTTAACTTAATTTTTGTGCACCTTATAGATGCGACAAATTAAGTGTAGCAAGTCTACAAGAACAATTGGACAGAGTCGGGATGGACGACGAACAACGAAAACGAATGGAATTATTTTTATGTCAAAAAGAAAAGATTGGGGGTGAACTTAGTGATGCCGACTTTGAGAAAATGAAAGATGGTGAACTAGGTGCTGGCAATGGTGGAGTAGTCATGAAAGTTAAACACAAGTCTAGTGGACTCATTATGGCTAGAAAAGTAATAGACTTAACAATTTGAATTGATTTCCTAATGCACAAAATTATTTTTTATAATGTTTAAAACCTTCAAATATATTGTAGACAAAATTACATAATACATAGCCATGAGATTGTATAATTTACTACAATTATAATTTCTATGATTTGACACCTCACTTTTATTCATATAAATATATAAATATTAAAACTTTATTTTTAGCTTATACACTTAGAAGTAAAGCCTGCAATAAAAAAACAAATCATTCGAGAACTTAAAATTTTGCACGAATGTAACCATGCACATATAGTTGGTTTTTATGGAGCATTTTACAGGTAATTGTCTTAATGTTTATGATTGATATAAACAATCATTTATTGTATTTATATAATTACCATATGGTTATAGTGATGGTGAGATTAGTATTTGCATGGAATACATGGATGGTGGTTCACTTGATCTCATATTGCAAAAGACTAGAATACCTGAGCCAATGCTTGGAACTATAACTGCTGCTGTGCGTTCATACCAATAATTTTTAGTTTATGAAAAAAATAATAATTAACTACATTTTTTTTTAAATTCTTTAGGTTGTTAAAGGTCTAATTTATCTACGAGAACAACATTCAATTATTCACAGAGATGTCAAACCCAGTAACATTTTGGTAAACAGTGCAGGAGAAATTAAGATATGTGATTTTGGTGTGTCTGGTCAATTAATAGACTCTATGGCCAACTCATTTGTTGGTACTAGATCATATATGTCTGTAAGTAATAAAAAAATCTATGATAGAATTTTACTTTTAATTTTTATATTAATTTATTTTATAACTTACTTTTTAAGCCTGAACGATTACAAGGTACACAATATACATTGCAAAGTGATATATGGTCCTTGGGATTATCTTTGGTTGAAATGGCCATTGGAATGTATCCCATACCCGCACCTGATGCTAAAACTCTAGCGTCAATATTTGGGCCTAGATCTCAGGCGGCTGAAACAATAGAAAACATTGAAGGTGATGTCTTCGGTAAGAAAGTTTTCAATAATATATATATTGTGGATTCAGGGGTTGAGTATTTAAACCAATCTACATTCTCATTCAGCATTTTAAAATTACTTTTTTAATGTTTATAAAATACTTTTAAAATATTAATATATTTTAACTGTTGTATAAGTTTTTAATTTGCATAGTTTTATTATTTTTATCCATACAATTTTATTTTAGCAAATGGAAGTGGACCAAGACCAATGGCCATATTTGAACTCCTTGATTACATTGTTAATGAACCTCCCCCAACATTACCAGCTGGTATATTCTCTGATGCCTTCAAAGATTTTGTAGATAGATGCTTAAAGAAAAATCCCAATGAGAGAGGAGATTTCAAAATGCTTATGGTAAGATAATATTATAACATAATATTAATGTGTTCTAATAACTAGGTTTGGATTTGAAAGCAAAATCATTTTTTGAAAAATCTTTGTATTTAATTTTGTGTAACATGACATTTTTACTACATTTAATTTATGTCTCTAACATCATCCAATATTTATTCTTAAACAATTTTGTTATTTGTTTTTAGTTTGAAAAATTGAATAGTCAATTTAAACTATATTTTCCAATATTCATACTTTTTAAAATTATAATTATTGTATTATCTGCATCACCAGATAAATAAATTGTATATTTGTTTAATTAATGTACAATTTGCCAAAAATAATTTTTAAAAAAAGGAATTTTAAGTCATAGAAACAGGAAAAACAATATTACATGTATTTAATAAGAATTGCATCCAATTCAATAAACATATACTACTATCAATTGCCTACTTATTTTCTTAAATTTGATTTAATAATAAATCAGCTTTATACCTGGGTTTTTTTAATTTCAATATTTAATAATGAAAAATCAATAATAGTTCTCATGATAGTGTTAATAATTGTGTAAACTCATTAGCTGAGAAAACAAAGTATTTAAATAAATGAGCATGAAGTTTAAGACATGTAATCTTTTTATTATATAGAAATTTAATTTTAATTTACTATCTTTGTCCAAGCTACATTTACATTACGTATTAACAATTTTAGTATGTATATATCAAATTTAAATTTACATGAAAAGTATTTATTTAAACAATTAATGGTAAAATAAATTTGAAATTTATTATCTCTTACCATCAATAGTTTTAATTTTGATATTGATAAATAATCTACTGAACTAAAATTTGCTTAACTCCAATAATATTAAATTTAACTTATTTTAGATTCTGAGTGGAGCGATGAATGTATTGGTTTAAGATGTGTTTTTTTTTCTTTACACTTTAGAGAATTAGTATAGTAATATATAGAGCGATAAAAATGCTTCAATTTTCAAATTTTAGGGTGGTGCTAGTAACAAATTTTATTTAATTAATACTTTAAGGGTCTAAAGTAAAAAAAATTCCAGTACTTTTCAAAATAATTGGGTATTATAAAAAAAAACTTAACAAACTTTTGAAAATATCAATTTATTTATTTTTTTTTTTTGTAATCCAAATATAATAACTGGTGAATTAATATAGTTTTTCATTTGTATTAGCACTTTTCTATAATTTTAAAATATTTTGACAATTTTTGTGCTATTTTTAGATGTTTGGAATATTCTATTTTTTTAGTTTTATCTCAATGTATGTATGATAAAATATTTGATTCTGAGTAAAATAGTTTGAAATTTGAATAAAGGTTCTTCATGATTAGGGTTCGGATTTTAAGACAATATAGTCAATAAAAAAAGCATTTAATTTATATAAAAAAACAATTTAAAAATGTACTACAAAATTCAATACACTAATTAGTTGGTATTAAAAAAAAAATTCACTACCATGTACTTAGATAAGCTGTCTTCAGTAAAATGTTGATGGTTTGGGCTCAAAATATTTTTATACATAGAAAATGATCTTTCTACATCCACTGAAGTTATTGGAGCATATTTCATACATAAATAATTATCTAAATTAAGATTACTATTTATTAAATTATCATCGCTTGTTTCTCCAATTAATACTTGATTTTTTTGATATTTTCCAATCTTATGTTCTTCGAGTTTAATTTGTATATTATTCACAATATCTACACTTTTCGATAATAATACACCTAAAACATATACAGTATATTTTTTTTATATTAAATATGAAATATTTATATTAATTTTATTTTTTATTTAATATATAGGTAAACATGTAGATAAATAATATTTGTTACCTCGTGTTTCTAGTTTTGTAATTATGTCAGGTAAAAATCCAAAATTAGATACAATATACACCAGATTACTTTGTATCAATGGAAGTTTAAAAAGTCTTTTAACCACTCTTATACATTCAGAATCTTAATCTCTTGATCTTGATCTCAAATTCTTCAATTGTAGATTTCAGTTCCTTGAAATTTGTACAATAGTATTTTACTGCATCAATCCATGGATATTTTTCTTTCAGAATTGCAATTTTCTTAGGATATTTTAAAAATGTCTTTTTCATTTCAGAAATTAACTGATTTACATTTGTATAATATGCTCGTACTTCTTCACAAACATGCATGAACTAAACAGTTTAAATGAATAATATTCGGGTACAAAGTTTAAACTGAACAACCTGCTTACTTCATATAAGGAGCTAACGTGAGATATAAAAAGAAATATTGTCGTATTTTACATTAGTTGGCCACAATATATGTATTGCTCTATCAAATAGCTGTGTAATTGTACTACTATTTACCTTATGATACTTTGACGTCACAAATTTTACAGTATAAAATCAATCCATCGGTTGAAAAAATATTTTCACAAAATTCTGTAACATACTTTTTCAACTTAGAATTGTCATTTTGTTTAACTTTCGGCATATTTAAAAAACAAAATAAAATAAACATAGGAAAATTATTAAACGACAATTGTGGTTGATGAATGCAGATTGATGAACAATCTTGAATCTATGCATTATATACATATTTTATTCTTTACTTAGGTAGTATGGGTACTTTTATATATGTTAAATTAACTGGCCATGCCAAATACTCAATAAGACGATAATGAATAGAGTATCTAGTAATATCGATAAATATTGCGAAAAATAAAATCCATTTAAAATAATTTTAAACATAACATTGTCAATACACCATCTTCATATTCTCTTGTCGTTTTTTACCGATAATACGTAAGCTGTGTATAAAACTATTAGATTAATTGAAAATTAAACACAAAAAATGTATTTATAAGTAAAAAAGGCAAAAAAAATATATCCATCGCCCTAGATGTTAAATGAAATTCATTTTTATATAAAAATTATTTTTCTATTATTATTAAAAAAAAAGGCTTTTATCTTCAAATCCAACCCTATTCATAACTAATTTTTTCATTCTCTAGTTGAAAAATGTCAGAATTACATTCAATTTTTTTTTTTTTTTTTTTGTTATGCAAGTCAATAACACATCAATTAAATACTAAACAATTTTGTAATATAATTATTTTCATATTTTATAGGATCATCAATGGATAAAGAAAGCAGAAAGTGAACCAGTTGACATTGCTGGATGGGTTTGTAAGATAAAAGGTTTAACTCCAACTACTCCAACCAGAATGGCTTCGAATTCAGCCTCATGAGTATGCTCACTGCTCCTAATACAAAGGCTCACTGCTGTGGACTCCTATTTAGACAGAAATGTCTAGAGGTGTGCCCCTCCCAAGCTTAATAATAAAATTAATATTATATAATTATTACAATAATATAATTGCTTTTGCCAAGAAATTGTTTTGATCATATTTATGTAGCCTTTGATAGGGTGGTAATTATATATTATAAAATAATCATTAATTAGGAAATTGAATGTAATTTAAAAATATATTAGGGATAATTTTTAACTAATAATCCTAAGAGTATTTTTTTTTTATAAAATTGTCTACGTGTATTGTGTGATGAAAGCATTAACTTCTATTCCTATTGTTATATTTTATTGGTTTGTTGTATTTTTTTGAACTTTATGGCTTACTTGCCTGTCTTTTTTCACCGGCTTAAGTTGGATTAGGATAGGAATAATGTGCATTACCATCTTGGAGTTAACATGTATCAAGTTTAAAATATTAGCAGTATAAGTATTGAACAAATAAATAATTAAGGTCTTTTAATTCAAATTAATAAGAATTTTTTTTAACTAATCTGTGTGGTCTATTGTGCTATTAATTCTAAAATTTCCTACATTATTTCAGTGATTTTTTTATAAGTTTTTTTACTGTTATTTATATAGTTAGCTTTAACATTTATATTTATTTATATTATATTTTATTTGCTAAATTTTAATTTTCCAATGTAAATACGTTTATTTATTTTAAGTTCATAAGTTGTTCCTGCTACTTCAGAGTGCACCCCAATAACCTACCCTTTTCTTCATTTTACCATCATCCATTTAATAAAATACCAGTTTAGTTTTATGCAATTGCTTTTAGTAAATATTTTTATGTTAATTTTTTAAATTATTTAACTGTATGTTCATTGTTCATTTATATTATGATGTAACTTTATTTAATTAAATGTAATGGTTATTATTACATAGACTAGTACTTAAAAATGTAAAATAATCAAAATCACATTGAATGTCTTGGCATATCATTAGGCCAATGGGAGCCGTAGTAGCAGGAGCAGTAAACTATGTATTATTATACTATAATATTTAATGACAAAATATGGGAATGAAAACCATATGTCAAATATTTTATTCCTAAATATAATTAACACTATAATTCATACTATATAATGTATCATAGAAAAAATATACATTTGTTTTAATTTTAATTAATAAAAAAATTATATAATTAATTCAGTTGAAGTATTTAATAGTGTACTACCTATACCTTGGAATTTTTATGTTTGGGTCATATTTCATTGTCTTCTCTATGTGTGATAAATTAAAATATTTGCTCTATTCTAAAATCATAAAAATGTATTTAACAATATCTATGAGAATTATCCTTCTATTTTTATGTAGACCTTGAATAATATTTATACATTTCAAAATAACGTAATTAATTACTAAAAAAAATATAGCTTTAATATCCTTGATGCTAATATTTAGTGGTGTATGTATGAAAAAAAATCAAGGTTTAAAAGTGTGTCTAATTTATTCCGTATTAAAATCTTTAATGTATAAAATAAATGTAAATTTCTTTTATTTATTACATTATAACTGCATATAAAATATGTAATAAATAATCCTTGTAAAATGTATTCACTGAAATGCATCGGTACCGATTAACTTTTCAAAACCTTGACAATTTATATGCAATAGTATACACAAAAATTAAGGAGGAGTGCAATTTATATCACATAAGAAATAAAGCTAATCTTCACAACTTTATATTCAACATAATATGATCAATGACAACAGATTCTTTGCACATACTCCAATTTAGATTTAAATATATTATTATTGAATAATTCCTGATTATATGTTCAATCAATTTTTATACATTTGAACTAATATATATTTCATAAAACTGACCTAATTATTTTGGATTATTGTTATTTATGTACTTCTATAGTATTTAATTTTGACGTTATTTTATTTTTTTCGACATGGTACTTTTTTAATATTTAAAAATATTATTATAGGACATAGGGTATCAGTAATTAGTGTATGAGTTATCTCCTTTAACTAATGTTGCAGTTAATTATTATAAATCCGAGACCAAGAATATACTATATTCATAAAATAGTAGATCAGAATTCCATATATATTTTATTTTTCTGTCAGTGAATTTGCTTGCTTTAAAATTTAGGTTAAATAATTAAAATAAATATATTTATATTTAAAGTATGTTTTGAAGTGTTTGTAAAAGTAGTTTTCTTTATGATTGAATTCAGTTATTTCCTTAAAAATATAATGAATAATATAAATTTTAAATTTTAAATTTTGATAGATTTAAACATTACAATAATGTATATTACGCTATTAGGTATTTAAGTTATTTTTGTAAATAAAATATTCTATAACTTAAATTTATATTAAAAATTAAAACTTATTTGTAAACAGGACCAATGGCTGAATTAACTTAAGAGCAGTGGGAACAGTAAGTACAATAAATTTCCTAAAGAAACAAATTTTTCAAAAGTGCAAGTATGATAAACTGAATATTGGTATGTATACTGTATATTTTATTTGTGTAGATAAATAATGTATTTGTTATGACTTATGAGGTATTATATTACTACTTTTAGATAACATAGACTGGCGTGCCATTATAATTTTTGTTTTAAATTTAGTTTTCTAACATTGGTCTTATAAAATTAATGTATGACCTAAAAATTTCAAAAAAAACACAATTTTTTTTTTTAAATTCAATATCATTATTATTTAATAGAAATAATGCGTTGACCCGTGTTAAATTAATATAATTTGACGATCTGATCATTAAGATAAATTCTTGACTTATGTAATATTAAAAATAAAATACGTTATAGTAAAACAATCAAGTTAATTTCTAGAAAAAGGTCAATAATGGAAAATTTCCGTAAAACATAATATATAATACCACTTAACTTCAAAAGTCAAAATATTAAAATAAAAAATAGTTGTTTGAATAGTATGCAGTTGAAAGTTTGAAACACATATATATTGTGGTTTGGAAAAATCATCGTGTCAGACTATCATAATAAAAAGATTTAAATGCCCTCGTGTATTGTATGGGCCTTACTGTTTTAGTAACACATAAATTAGCAAATTTTACGTTCAGGAGAATCTATCTTATTATGTTGTTTTTAATATTAAAGGGTGAATTGACCTATTATCGAATTTAAAGGTAAGAAATAAGAATATTATACAAAGTCCCACATAGTATTTTAAAATTTTAATTATTTTGTATTCTTTAAAATACGTATAGCTTGCTTCAAAATTAATATATCAAAAACAGCCTTAATTAGGCCATAGATAATATTCTGACTTTAAAATTTAATAAAAGGTCACTATTATATTTAAAATCACAGAATAAAACTTATTCTTGTTCTGAACGTTTTTAAATATTTTTTACTAGTTACAGGTATTAGTAAAATGCAGACAAACATGCAGGTATGACGAAAAAAAAAATGTTGGTGATAGAATTTTTTTTTTTTGTTGGTGAGGAGCAAATGTAAATTTAGCCAGATCATTTTTATTTGAATAGAGATTACTGATTGCATATTTACATATCAATAATTTTTATCTGAAAAATATCAGGACCGAGTTTACAATATACCTTTTGAATATTTTTTCCTCGGGTAGAGTTTACAATCCAATTTGGGTACTGGGGTGCAGATAAAATAACTACCTTTAGGATTTATGTATATTTTTTTTTAAGTCACTCTTACAGTAAGGACTGGCTATATGATTTATGTTATTTCAATTCAGAAAAAATTAACTTGTTATAATATAAATTATAATAATATGTGCCTAAATTAATTTAATTAAAATATTAAATTATGTAGAGTGCAGATTACGAAACGTGTCTATGTGTTTAAAAATAAATAAGTAGGTAGGTATAGATTAGTTAAAACAGCTCTGTTTATTTACATATTTTTTTAACTAATTTTTTTTTAAATAACAGTACACTAATTAAATTTAAAGCTTTTCCAAATATTTATATGACAATATTTTCAATATAATATATTATATTATATATTATGATAACATTTTCAAAGTATTTTGACTCTTTATGAACTATTTAAAGCCATAAAAATTTTTAAATTTATTTAAAGTTTTTTTTTTAAAATTATTATCGATAAATAATTTTGTGCTAATTCAAAAACTTAAAAAATTAGTACAAGGTTCCACATACATTCTTAACTTTTATACTAGTGTAATTAAAGAAATTGAGCCTAAATCCAGAATAATTTACTATGAGCGTCTGAAATTAAAAAATGTTGATTAGTTTTGTTAAAATCATGAAAATTTTCGATTTATTTTGTAGTTAGCAATTTGTACATTTTTTTCTTTTCATAGCTAATAGGTATTTGAAAATGTAATACATTTTTCCTCATTTCCTCATTAATTTTTTTATGAGCGTTTAAAGTACAAATTGTTATGATATTTTTATTACATAATAACATTTTCAAAATATTTTGACTCTTTGAGCTATTTATAAAAATTTAAAATTTTCTATACTGTGAAGTTATTTTTCTATAAATATTGATGAAAAATTCTAGGTCAAAAAGCTTGTAAATTTAATTCAAGGTTCCTCGTAAGTTGTTATAATTGCAGTTCAAAAATATTAAAGATATACTTATGTAATTTTTTTTTAATAAACATTTAAGCATTTAAAGTTCAAATTTTGACAAAATTCTTAAAAATCACAAAAATTTGCAAATTATTCTTTAGTTTAAAAATCTTCAATTTGTGTAGCTAAGGCTTGACAATTTAATACAAGGTAACTTGTAAGTAGTTTATATTGTAACCAAAAAAATCTAAAAAATAATAGGCATATTTTTTTCATATATTATATAAATATAAATATACAAAGTTAAAATTTCGACTAATTTAGATATTTAAACAAAGAATTACGATTTTATTTTGTTTTATTGTAATTTAAAAATATTATTTGTTCACGAACCTAAATTTCCTAACCTACTATACTACTACTACTTATAGTAAAATAAATAAGTAATTTATTATTACTATATTAATATATATATACAATATATTAATAATATATTGTTATTAAAGTATAATAACAATAATATCATAAAATAAATTTAGTAATATAGACTGACGGTCCTTTGCTCAGAATCGTTTTTCGTATGCAATGATTTATCTTTGAATTCAAATTTAACACATCCATAACAGTTACCTACTTATTACATAATGTAGTACCTTGACATCTACTATAAAGCAGAGCAGGTTCACTGGTTTATTGAAATGTTAGTTAAAGTAATTTTACTTAAACTATTAATGGGTAGTAATATAGTAGGTAGTAAGTAGGTACCTAATGGTTAATGGAATAATTTTATTAAAAACTGAAAATCTATCTGTTAAATGAATGGACTATCATACCACAGTAAATTATTATTGCTCATTATTCATTATAACTTTGATCTACATTCACTAATTTTACCAACTTGGATTTTATTATTATTTATTTATTTGAAAAAGATAATAAATGTTGAATCATAAATAAGTACCTATAGTAATTAGTATATCTATATAGCTATATATAACTATCGGGGCGTGTAGAAATTCAAAATTAAAATAGATTAATAAAGTATTAACTAATATTACATAAGTTATCACGTTGACTTTTGTACTTGAAACTGAAACATTATCCTACTGTTTATTTTTATGGCAAGTTAGTATTTTTGAAAAACGTTGAATGATACCTTTGTGCTCAATACTTATCATACAAATAAATATAATATAATATAATTGTACGAGTTGTAGTATATATAATATAATTTATAAATGTGTATCTAGAATCTAGATGTATACATATTATATATTTATAAAAGTATAATATATTATATAAGTATTGTATAAGTGCCAATAATTGTAATAATTATTTCACTAGTCATCGGTCATTTCAAGTTTACAAGTTCTTGACGACAAATATGCGCACAAATTGTCTAATACCTGAATGCACAACCGTATAGAAATAATTAGGTAAGTTAATTATCTGAACATAATAACTAGGTAGATATAGAATTATCACCTATTTAGTACCTACCTAATTAAACTATTGTAAACTGTAATTATCCTACCATCACCGTGGTAGTAGAGATTTTTTAATATAATTTTTAGATTTGTTTTAATTTTTGTTAATATAGGTTAGTATAATATAGTTATATGTTTTTAGTCTAGAACTTAAGATTCCAGTTTGACATTTATCCTAAATTAATTGCATTATAAGATTTTTACTATTTTTACCTTATAGTGGTGATTAAACACACATTGTAAATCCAATACATTCATCGCTCCTCTTTGAATCTAAAATTTTAAATAATACACAAATAAATTCAAGTAAAATTATAAATATTATATAAGTTGTAATGCAATGTTATGTGTTCGTCTAAATGTCTAATCTATTTATTTGTTATTATTCAATTTATAATTATATGGTTTTTATGGTCTCCAACAGATAACAAGATATTTCAAGTAAAACAACTTTTAATGAAAAACGTATTATGCATTTTTACTGTTTTGTTTGTACAGTTTTCAAATTGTTTAGGTAGTTGCGGCCAATATAATTATTCCGACCATATATCCTGTATTTTTTTTATAACTATAAATAAATTAACTCAATTACAACATACATATACTTAAGGTACTAAAACCCAAAGTAGGGTTGTAGGGGGCAGAGTCCTCTCCCACAATCAGTTGTCTTGTGTATGTATTGCATTTTCAATTTAATTTTATATTTTTTGATAACTACCTATTTAAACTATAATATTTAGAATTCTCTTGGATATTTCAGGTAAATAATAGGTAATTGTTTAGTATAAAGTAGGTATTTAATTATGAGTCATGAACAAATCATACCGGAATTATAACCTTTATGACTACATAGTATCATGTTAATATTTATAAGTAATTACTATTTACTAGTCTATAATTCTAAAACCAATCGATAAAACTAACAAATTGAGATAATTATAATGGTTAATGAATAATAATACTTAATATTAAGATTTTAGGATGCTTCTAAAAAATTCATAAACTACACTAAATCGCTGTACTGTCAATTCCAGGCTTTACGCATCCTGCAGGTCCGTGTAGGAAAAAAAAATTCTCGAATCTTGAGTGATGATTTATCGTTTTTGATTTTTTATTGATTTTGATTTTATACGCTCAAAATTAAAATTGGTTGTACCACATACGAGTTGGATCGGATCATGAATTTTGCTTTCTAGACAAAATCAAATGTTATTAATATTTTATATGAGACACGATAAGTCTAACGAAATCAAATGTGCAAGCTATTAATTATTGAAGGTAGCTTAATTGCAACAGTTGATACAAATCTTGTTTAAAATATAAGATAAGAACATGCATCTAATAGGCACCACTTATGTAATTTATTTTATATTTGGTAAGACCTATCATATAAATAATTATATACAAAATACAAGTGATTATACGAGTTTGATAGTTTGATTATAAATTGATAACGCATACACCATATTATACTTTAAAATTAAAGCTCTATTAAACTATATAACGATTATTTATCGAATTTCGATATGGAATCCTTCATAATTCGATTTTAATAAAACAATTATAATATTGTCGGTTCATATTCACCTGCACGTGTTAGGCAACAGGTGGGTATAATAAAAATGATTTTATCAAGGTCGGATTGATCGAGTTGATTGGATATATAGCAAATGTGTACTGCTTATAGAATCTACTAAGGAAATAGACAATAGTAATACATTTTTGAAATTACTACTTGCAATGGCGGGATTCGTTAAAATAACGCGTCGAAGGCAGAGCCTGCGAATGAGTGTATCGGGTAGGTACATAAATATATAATATTATTAATTTTTAAACAGGGTGGTTCTACACGAAATTTTTCGTTTTATCAGCCATCGGGAAAAAAATGTACGGTCGACGATCGTGGATCCATTTTGTATATATAGGTACATGCACGAATTTTATATATTATACATGAATACAGAACTGTAATTTTGATGAATTTGCATAGCAGTAAATATCATTGAGGTTTAAAAAAAAGTGAGCTACAAGTTTGATTTAACACATTGCCATTGATCATTCAAAATACAAAATTTTACTGAACACATTTTTTAATACTTAGACAACGGTGCACATATAACTTGTACATAGCTATTTTTGTTTTGTTTTAAATACATAAGTATTAAGTATGTGAAATAAAATGATTTTTTATTTGGAAAAAAATCATAAATATACTAAATTATCACTATTATAATATGTTGGTCTTTGAATCGATATTTTTTTATAAAAAGTTAAATTTTCATAAATTCTTTACAAAAATACTTTTTTTAAGAAGACTCCGCCGAGTGGAGTTATGAATGTATTTATTTTTCAATGACGCGTGTATTTATTTGTTTTTTATTTGTATCTAAACAATGGAGACATTTATTTTAGTAGAAAAAATATTCTGATCACCGACTTCAATGGAAATTTTTAGTAGAAAATTAAATCTCATTAGTACTTTTTGGAGGTCAAAAATGAAAATTCTCATTAGATGTAAATTTTATATAAAAATAATTTAATACAAATATGTCATTTGACAATAGAAAGGCGATTTTACACATGTCACTTTTCCATAAAAATGAAATAAATGTGTACAATTGGTAATTTGTTTCACTGTATTTCAATAGTATATTATTTATAATACAGGTATACTAGGTACATTAGTATCCACAGTATAGTAATAATATACATGTTCTGTGAATGGGTATAAAAATATATATGCCATAAATAAACTTTTTTGATTTTTTCCGATTATTTTGAAAAGTAATTACTATGAATGTAAGTACTTTTTTACTTTTGACCCCCCCCCCCATCAAGTACCAACTATATCCAATTTGTTACCAGAAACCATCAAATCGAAACATTTTTACTGTCCCAACAAAGGTGATTAGTGATGACAGATATAAAAAAAACACGTTATTGTAAGATCAATACATTCATTGCTCCGCTTAGAATCGAAAACACATTTACATCAACATAACAGCATGTCAGCAGATGCTATTAATTCAATACCATTTTACAGTTGTTCAATTAAGATATAATGAAACATTACGCAATAACATTTCGTTTTCCTTAAAACTAATACTATTTTAGGAAACTATTCCATTATGATATCTATTAACATTGATTAGAAGAAAATAAGTATAGATATAAAGATTGATTGTAATGAATTTAATGTAATATGGTGTAGGTTTTAAATCATTTTGTTGATAATTTAATTACTATTTTTTATTAATTCAACGTTTAATTATGCGTATAAAATAAGATACTTTTCATCGTTTCTATAGAATAATTGAACATAAACTATAATATTTTAGATTCTGAGCGTAGCAATGAATGTATTGATTTTACAATGTTGTGTGTTTTTTTTTATTATTTTTTTTTTTTGTGTTTGTCATCACGTCTTAGGGCAATAAAAATGCTCCGATTTTCTTCATCAGCATCTTTTCTGATAGGAAAATGAATCTAGTTGGTAAATTGGGAGAGGAAGGGTCAAAAGTACAAAATTCCCAATATTTTTTAAACGCGTCAGGAAAAACAAAAAAGACAATTGAAGAAAAACGGGAATTTTTTTGCAAAGAAAATTTTTGACAAAATTTATTTTTATTTTTGATGTAACAAAAGACATAATGACCGTAAATACATTAATTTTTCACCGAATGATATATAAGCATTTTCTATACACCATAAAATTTTCAAAATATTTTGACTATTTTTGAGCTATTTATAAGCATAATATATTTTCAGGTTTTTTTTTTATGATTGTTGATAAAAATTTTTGCAGTGGGTCAAAAAACTTGAAAATATATACAATGTTCTTCAGAACTTGTAGTAAGTGAAAATTAAAAAAAAAGTTGAGCGTAAGTCTCTAATAGTTTTTTATAAGCATCTAAAAATTGAAATTTTGAGAAAATACATAAAAATCACGAAATTTTGTAGTTTTTTTAAAAAAGAAAATTCAAAAAAATTTTGTATTTAAATCTAAAATTGGAAAATTCAACACAAGGATTATAAGTTTTTCTACATTTCTAAAAAACAAAAATTACCAGAATGTCAAAGAAATTTTTTATGAGCGTTTGAATTTAGACATTCGATATTCACTCGTTACTCCGAGAACAATTTTCTTATTTTGATATAATTCAAAAAGGAATAACCGTAGACATTTAAAAATGTCACCAAATGTTTAGATTACCATTTTTTATATACTAAAAAAAAAATTTAAAAATATTTTGACAATTTTGAACTAATTGTAGGCCTAAGAACTTTTATTTTTTTCAAATATTTTTCTTTAAATATTGATTAAAAAAATTTCATTAGGTCAAATTTCTTGAAATTTTAATAAAAGATTTTTCATAAGTTGCTTAAATAGCAGATTAAAAATAATAAAAATCCATAAGCACAATTTTTTTTTTAAGCATTTAAACTTCAAATTTTGACCGAAATTTATCATTGAACATTTGCAAATTGTTTTGTAATTATAAACTCATAAAATATTCAGTTTTTATAACTAAGAATTGAAATTTTAAAGCATGGTTTTTCGTAAGTAGTTTATAGTGTAACTAAAAAATCAAAAAAAAAGATATATTAAAAATTATTTTTTATCGACAATTTAAGTTAAAATTTGGACATCAAAATATCGAATATTTTCAAATTATTTTATGGTTAAAAATTTATAAAATGTTCAATTTTTATAACTAAGGATTGAAAATTCAAAATAAGGTTTTCGGTAAATATTTTATAGTGTAACCAAAAAATCAAAAAAATATATTAAAAAAATAATTTTTTATAGACATTTTAAGTTCAAATTTAAACGAAATTAGATAAATATTTAATATTGAAGAATAACGATGTTATTTATTTTGTGGTAATTTAAAAATATTTTTCGTGGGTGCTTGAAACTTTTCAGTATATTGTTATATTTTATACACTCAATTAAATTTTCAAATGCAATGTTTACTGCAAAAATAATTTCAACCTACTGTATTATTAATAGTAAAATGAATTATTTTAATAGCAATAATATCATAAAATGCACTTGGTTATGTAAGCTGATAGACCGTCTTCGCTCAAAATCGTTTTTTCGTATATAATGGTTTATATCATTGAATATAAATTTAACACATCCATGAAAGTAACCCACTCGATATCTACTATACAACAGAGCGGTATTCACTTATTGACCTTTTTTTAAATTGAATATGTTATCTTTGAAATGAAGGAATTTTTCATTAATTTTAAGGAAACAATAAAATAGTAAATCAATGATATAAAATCATAAAAATTAAAACTGTATTTTTTCTGAGTGCACGTGCAAGATTAAATATTTTTACCAATACATACTAAATTATTATGTTTAATATTGTCTCATACTCCTATATCTATAAATATTATATATATATATAATATAGATATTAGATATGATATATGTATAAGTAGTATTCGCATAATTTATATTGGCGGTGTAATAGTATAGGTTTATCGTATTGTATTTAGAATATTCTCGTATTAACAACGATAATTATCGTAAAGTCATATAAAAGTTAACACTAATCAGACATCTCGCGAGGGCTTGTGCAAAATCACTGAGATATAATAACCCATCCAGACGTCTGAAAAGGGACCTCCCTTTTGCTTTAGTGGCGCCTTCTTTTCTCCTACCTCGAACTTCAACTTTTGATACTTTGAACACCTACGTCATACATACGATTCGTCCATTGTACATAAAAAAATAAATAGAGCTTGTGCAGAAACGACTCTGTAGGAACCGAACCCTCAATCACTCCCTCCCCAACACTTATTGCGTCATTAATAATTGTGCACATCATCCCTAACGCAGTGGCGTTTTCCTGCGTATAGACGGCGTGTTCTCGTCGTCGTCTATATAGGTATGCCTATATTTTTTGCACCGCGATGGTTGTTATAATTATATTATATATTATTTTAAATATTATAATATTTACGCGAAAAAACCTTAACCCGAAGTTCAGTGGAGCCATTCGCGCGCCGCGGGCACAATGTATGATTGATGTTAATGAACCCTAATTTGTTATTATTCGCCAAATCGGCGAGGCCTCGTCAAGCGCACGCGGCCCGGGTTGTTTTATATATTATTTATTACAATATATAATAATATATATTTATAATATAATAATGTACTTATGTGTGCCAGTGTGCATACCTCTATAGATATGGCATAAATCGTTGAGGATTTCAGCTGTATATATAAATACACTTAATACGTATATACACTGCGTCAGTGAGGTTACTTACGGTTTTTTTTTTCATCTCTGCGATGTATTATATTATATTTTTATAATATTATTGCGTTCGTTGTCATAAATTCTATGTCAATAGCATAATATTCTGTGCAGGTTAAAGGCGTGGTGCCGACCAACACACGAGTCACGTATACACAGGTACACGTGCGTATATTCGATATATTATTAATTATTATGTATAATATGTGTATACACATATATTATATACTATGTGGGTAAATGTAAATATTAAATACATATACTTATCGGAGATACAAAACGCTAACGAAAAGGATGGTAATTATAACAAGTCACATAAATGAACTACAAGTCATAAAACACAATAATATTTCGTATACGTGTATCTAATACTTATATTTAATTATTGTAAAAATATATACTTTTAAACCGTGTGCACTATATTATATTATACTGCACTGTGCATCATCGCGGGCTCAAAATAGTACACCTACGCGAGTCAATTTTAATACATATCCGTATAGGATACCGCACTAATCATTATATGACTCTCTGTCTGACTGGTAAAGAGGTGTCAGGCGTGACGTATACTGCAGGCTTATAAGTTCTGTAATCGCGTCGTTCACGCTTGGCCGTATAGGGTACGGATGTATTTAATATTTAAATCCTATAATTACGTATAAATAGTTTAGTAGTTGCCTAACTCGATTTTATTGGAAATTAAGATGAGTAAATATCATGGGCGTGCGTTGAACGGATCATGCAGGGTACGCACTTAGCGACTATATAATTATAATGATGATCATTATGTTAGATGTCTACAATACATCTTTTACATATATTTGGTTCTTTAACAATGTTTAAACGTACCTATGTAGTTATTGATTTCAAACCCGTGTTTACGCAGATGAACTTTGGTTGTACCACGGCGATTCCCCCTCGCCAATCAACAAAACACGTGTTTGCATAATATTATTTTTGATACAACGTGGTAACGGCACGTGCGCGCACACTTTTAATGACATCGACTTGAATCGGTTAAACGCTTACGAAATTCGAAATTATGCCATTTGACAAACAAACTGAATACTGATCATTGTTTTAATGTATTTTTTATCACGTCATGTGTATGGTATTACAAATTATAAAGTGCAAAACGTAAGCACTTGCATATTCTGTAAGGTAAATGGACATTTTCCCCCATTTTATTTTAAAGTTTACTATTTAATAATATTATAATATTATTTATTATTTAATATGAAATTATTTTTTTTTTATTTTTATAAATATAATAAATTATAGATATATATATTTTTGATTAACTGCACTAGTTGAAACAATAAAAATTACAATTAAAATAATTTAAAAAAATAAGATTATATATGGGAGGGGGGGGAATTGTCCCGGAGGAAAATGTCTGCGACTCATTATGTATATACTCTTAAGTTCGTACAAACGTATTTACGGTGAACGGACATTGTCGGACAACGATAAGGTATTATATTTATTTTTAAAAAATGTACGAAAATCAAAATTTAGTCGTCAGATACATGCGTTTGAATATGAATAAATGGCCAACCAACTGCTTTCGAATAGATTATGAATTATGATTAAAATTGAAGGTTGAAGTATATTACGTAACGTAAGCATATTTTTTTCCAAATAGTTTAACTTGTTACGTACAACAAATAACATATAATTATATATTATAGTAGACTACCAAACCGTTTTTACAGCGTTCTATAGGTACGACAAATACAAAAATATAACAAATAAATATATAATATGTTCGCATAATAGAGTAAACCCTATTGTCTAATGGCCCTATTGGACTAGCGGATCTTTCTTGTCCTGTTTTGGATCTTGTATAAGTGAATAATAAACATGAGTTATGCAGTAGGTTTATATAGTTTAATATGAATACATTTATTTTTTATATATACTTTAGGCCTAGAGATTTCATGCTCCTCACCGGGTGGCCACAGCATTATATTTATCATATACGAGTACATCATAAGCTA